>PVIU01008774.1:0-80818 GCA_004026605.1 Ondatra zibethicus
AGATGTCATTGTTTTTTACCGCTGAGTAGTATTCTAATGAGTATATAATCCACACTTTCTTGATCCATTCTTCCATTGAGGGGCACCTAGGTTGTTTCCAGGTTCTGGCTATTACAAACAATGCTGCTATGAACATAGTTGCACAAATGCTTTTGTAGTATGATTGAACTTCTCTTGGGTATATTCCCAAGAGTGGTATCAGCAATAGGATCTTACCATAAGTTCTGACAGGCAACCAGGAACGATAGCAGTAGCTTGCATAATTTGGCAATCTGCGCTTCCTGAGAGGAACAGCATTATCCTGAATAGAGCAACAAACTTGTATATAAACAAATTAGCAGGTTTCCATATGACTTTTTCAAGTATCTTAGTATTAATTATCCCTTCCCAAGCTCTTCTGTTCTACCCTCCTAATCCCCTTCTCACTTAACTCTTCCTCTTCATTATATCATTTCCCTTCCCTATTACCTGTGTTCTACGACCCATATCCTACATACTTACTATCATCTTTCTTCCTACACTCAGTGGCCAGAAGTGTTATTCCAAGTTAAACATACAAATCTAAAGATTTAGTTCTGAATCCTACACATGCAGCATTTGTCTTTCTGGGTCTGTGTTAGCTCACTCGAAATAATTTTTCCAGTTTTCTTGACATCATTAACTAAGCTAGTTGTAAAAGATTTACCTTGTATTAACGGATACTTAGAAATTGTTTTTGTTTAAGAGTTTCTTCCCATTTGGATCCACGAGGCAACTGGGGGCAGAACGAGAGCCAGACGTTCTGTATCAGCACTGCTTCCGTCTCTTTGACTTTAGGGTCATCTAAGTTATTGTCCCAGTACATTAAAACAAGGGAAATTAAAACTGCTGGAGTAATGACTCAGCAGTTAAGAGCACTTATTGCTCTGGTAGAGGACCTGTGTTAGACTGCCAGAATACACATGGCAGCTCACAACTTTGGGAGGCACAGAGGTCCTTGTGCTCACAAATGAACACTGGGGTGACTATGAATGTCAAACACACAGGCTTGCCTCTTCAAAGGACAAGATATATGATCTGTTTTCTACTTGAAGGTTGGGAGAGGATGTTGTTAATAACCTGGTGATCTTTGTATTATCTGTGTGCTGAGACCACACCAAATCCTCCCCCAGACCCTTATCAAGAGCTTCTCAATCTACAGAACCCACCATTATGGAAGATGTCACATGTAGTCAATCTATAGAACCCACCTTTATGGTGGATGTCACATGTACTTTACAAGGAGTTTCAATGTAGTCATGTCTCAAGTTTGATTGTACACATGGGTTGAGTTATTTATTACCAGGATATTTTCCACCAAATTGTGCTGTGCTTGAATATACCAAAGGAGCTACTATAAATGATACTACAGAAATACAGTATATAATTACAGATGACTTAGCAATAGACTGCAACACTTCAGAGAAATGAGCAAATCCATGGAGACATTTAGGTCTGCTCACTGCTTTTGTTTTTATAAGTCTGTGTGCCTTGGCATCATGTGATTATCAGTTTACAACTGTACTTTAATTGTTACATAGTGACCTTTTTCTTTCTTCTTAGCATTTTTATATTAATGCCTATAGTTGGAGGCCACTTGTTCATTTCCTGGCCACCCAGACTCCTGAAGTAACTACACAGAAACTGTATTAATTAAATCACTATAGCATATTCATAGCAAATTCTTACATATTAAATTAACCTATTTCTATTATTTTATATTTTACCATGAGGCTTGTGGCCTACCGGCAAGGTTCCAGTGTGTCTGTCTCCAGCAGTGGCTCCAGGACTTCTCCTGACTCCGCCTCCTTTCTCCCAGCATTCAGTTTAGTTTTCCCTGCCTAGTTCTGTTCTTTTGTGTATGAATTTACTTTTTAAGCTTTCTTAGGTTTTACATGGATTTAACCGGCACACGTTAGAGCGCCAATTTGATCAAACATCTGTGTTCCTTATGCCATTGCAGGGTTCTCTGCCAATTCTGCAGCTGAAATCTCTGCTTTGCTTGGGCTTCTTTTCTTTTCTTTTTTCTTTCTTTTTTTTTTCAAGACAGGGTTTCTTTATGGCTTTGGAGCCTGTCTTGGAACTAGCTCTTGTAGACCAGGCTGGACTTGAACTCACAGAGATCCGCCTGCCTGTGCCTCCCAACTGCTGGGATTAAAGGTGTGCACCACCACCGCCCAACTTTGGAGTTGTTTTCATTGCTGCCTCAGAATCACACACTTCTCACGTGTGCCTTTGTAGGCTCCAATGCATCTAACTGTGTAATGGGAGGTTTCTCTCCTGTCCCAGTTCCTGAATAATCAGTCAGAGACTTACTATTATTTATAAATGCTTGACTGATAGCTCAGGGTTATTATCAGCTAGCTATTACATTTGAATAAATCCATATTTTTATCTATGCTTTGCCTCGTGGTTTGGGCTTGTTACCTCATTTTCTACATGTCTTGCTTCTTTGGTGGATGATCGGCATCTCCCAGGCTCTCTCCTTCTTCTCTTGTATCTCTGCTTGGATTTCCCAATTGGCTCTATCCTGCCTTACCACGGGCCAAAGCAGCTTTATTTATCAACCAATGAGAGCAACACATATTCACAGCATACATAAAGACCATCCCACAGCATACCTGGATTATTTTCCCTTTTACAACAGTGAAATCCCACCGGTGCATCTACCATCATGCAGCTCAATGATAAGGGCTTTTAAGTATTTGTCCAGACAGGGTATTGCCCTCAGACATGACCTTTCTCAAGCATTATACACCTTCCTGTCTACAGCAAAGACCAGATCTCATGTTTTGTCTCCAAATTACACAATGAATTAGGAGCAGAGATGCAACGGGAGGCCAGAGGTCAGTGATCAACTCACAGATGGGCTTTCTTAGTTTATATACTTCACATTGCCACCTAACTGACTTTTTAAAAAGGATCTTCAGTCAATTGAAAACATGTTAAAATGTGGTAAAATATATTCTTGGGTCAAAGCAACACAAAATTACAGATATGTCACCATCTTGCTGAGAAAGATGATTCCACACCCACCCTCTTCCTTGAGCTGTTCTCTGCTTCCCAAAGCTCACACTCCAGTATTTAGAGATCAAGTCATTGATATTCTACCACACTCCTGGAGATGACCTCTTAAACAGACCATCCACTGGACACTCTGCTGGGTCCCCAGAGACCACCCTTGTCTAGTGCTTAACTCTGACTGGCACCCAGGACATGCACTGTCTCTCAGCAAATGCTCCTTAAGTGCTGTCCAGTATCTTTACTCACTTTGGCTCTACCCCTCCCACATTCCACTTCTGCACCATCTCTCGGGCTGTCCACCCTGCATGGATCCACCTGATTCACCTTTCCAAGTCCCACCTGTTTCCCGAAGCTTTCCCAGACCCCTCTGCTCAGTTCCATTCTTTCAGTCATATGTATAACACCCTTAAATCCATGGGGGAGCACTTCTCTGTGCTTCCCTTGTTCCATGATTACATAATCCAGAGGAAAAGAGAAGGGGGCTCACAGACTGGGGCAGCTGCTATTTTCCCGTGTCTTTGCTGTCTTTTCTTGTGTTTCAAAGACTTATGTTCAGGAATATTTACCTTTACCTAAAGTAGCTGACAATTGTTGGTTAACTGTTAGTTAATAGTTGTGTTCTCATTTAGGTTACTACTCATTTCCTGACTGGCTTCCTCTCCTCAGAGAATATGGAAAAGGATAAGGGGAGAGATGAAAGTAAAGACAGAGGCACAGTGTCAGAGGAGTCCCTGCAGAAGGGTGATGGAGACATGCAAGATGACAGGGGTGAGAATCAAATCTGGAGTTGGGATAATATCTTTCAGATTCTAGGTTGAGAAGGAACACATGTTTGGTTGAATCTGTCCCATCCCTTTTAACTTTTCAGGAACTTAGGTTTGTCTTTAGTGTGTAAGTTTGAAGGTAGAATATGGGGTAATTAATGACCAAAATAGTTGTCACAAATATATCCAGGTGTGTTCTATAAGCTTCCAGGACCTTGACATTGGAGGTGGTGGCTGAGAGGGCTTCTCCCTCTCCTGCCCGTCTCTCTCCAGGACCATTTATTAAGGAGGACACATTTCCAAGGTACCCTTCAAGGTTCTGGGGAGCCTTGTGTGTCAGTCTAGGTAGGCAGAAAGGAGGCCAAGAGAGTTGGAGCTCTTCCAAAGAGGACTCATCCCACTCTTCAGGGAAACTGTCCCTCTAGAAAGTGAGTGCGGGCTGCAAGGTTTAGTGGGAAGATCAGACATTTCACGTTAGTCTCCCTGGTGAAGTGAACTTTCCATCATCCCATCACGGGGATGGAGAAGATCCTTCATATATGACATGGGAATGGGAATACCTGCTTCCTGTCTGGGAAGTGTAAATTGAGGTAATATATGCCAGTCATGTAGTCAGTGCCCACACATTTGGTTAAGCCCAATCTCAAATTTGTACTCCCTATGAGTAAACGCCAATTCTAGGTTCCATTTGTGATCTGGACGGGCCAAGCCTGGCTGTGGAAGGGAAATCATAACAACGCCCAATAATAGAAAGATGCTGTCTTCACGTAAGGCATTGCAATATTTATTGCTATTTCTGTGGAGCTTCATAAAACAATGGGGTTTTCTCAAAGGCAGGATGTGACATAGGACTTGAGAGAGGAAAGAAACCAACACTGAGCTCTAGGTGACAGGAAATTGCAAGTGTCAAAGCCTTTAGTCACCACAGCTGAGGCACAGCAGCCCCCATGTTGCAGGGCAGGTTTCTAGCCTGGGCCTGGGCCAGTGACTGGCAAAGCTTCTGGTGACTTGAGAAAGACATTGAGTTGGTCTCTATGTCAAAGGAGGCAGCAGGACCTGGGTTGTGCCTTTGTCCCTTCTGGAGGACCTGATAAATATTTCCTGATGGTGCCCAGGGCCATGTCCCTGACATTGTCACGGCACTGAATCTTTGTGTTCAGCGTCCCCTTGTGCTGCTCCACTAGTGACCCGACCCACTCTGAAGTTTTTTCCCTGGCTTCCTCCCAGCTGACAGGTGGCTCATAGCCCAGGTCTCGCTGAGCTTTCTTGTAGGAGAGGGTGAACACACTATTTTTCAGTGTGATCATGTGACGATTTAAGGGAGGCCGGTAGTTGTAGATTGGACGCAGCAGGAAGCTCACAACTTCCAGCAGGAAGCCAAACCAGTATAGCAGGGGCAGAGGAGGGATCCAACTGGAATCAGGGCGGAAACCCCATTTCTTGCTCAGGTTGTAATTTAAATCATCATAGCTTTGGTGAGGAGTGTCATCTGAGATGTAGTAGAACTGTCCTTGGATGTTTGGTGACTTCTTGGGGTCTCGTAGGCCCCTGGCAGCCAGAACGTGTGCCCAGGCCACATTGCCCACATACACTGGGTTGGCTATGGAGAATTTGCCCCAAACATCCAGAGTACCATTATTTTTGAGAGCCCTGATGATTGTGATAGAAATCAATGGACTTTTCTCCCCATAGATGTACATAGGCCTTAAGGAACAAGTGTGCAAAGTGCCACCATCTTTCAGGGTGCACCCATTGGCTGCCAGCACTGCCTTCTCACCCAACTTTTTGCTGTAAGGGTATGGATCAGACCATTTATTTTCATGTTGTTCTTCTTCATTGCCGTTCATGACGATCTCCTTGTAGGAGCTGGGCCCTGCAACCTCCACCGAGCTCGTGTAGATGAAGGCTGGCACACTGGCCTGGACACAGGCCTCCAACAGCTTCTGGGTACCTACGCACAGACAACACGCTGTCAGGGTCACGAAATCAACCATGGAGTCCACATGATCCCTGTTCCTCTCCACCCTAATCCCAGCTCCCTGCTGCATTCTTTGCTGTTTCTGGATCAGCAAGGGCCTGGGCTCACGAGCAATAAAGAAGGAAAATAGTGACATGTGCTATCTGGTCATCATGGTTTCTAGCCTCCCAGCCTTTACAGGTCTCTGTATTTCTCTGCCTGCGAACTTTAATTCTGGTGAAGAAGAAAGGCTTTCTGTTGTGTACTTTACAACATAGCTTTAAGAATGAGAATTTGCTGTTTGTATCATTTCATTATTTTCTATTGAGCCTGCTGGAGAATTGAAAAAGAATGTGTTCCTACTGCTGGTCATTCCTGTAATGGCAGAATACTAGAGACATCCTGGCGACGGCAAGGACACCATCCCTTGAGGAAGGAAGGACTGTCCTGGGCAAGGAGCTATTATTACTATTACTATTCACCCATTTATTAATAAGTCCCTCTGCAACTTGATTTCCTGTAGAAATCACTTCATTATCTTACGTTAAATATATTTCCTAATTAAACTTGGACTTTGATGATTAAATTTGGGGGGAGGGGTGGATAGCATTCATTGTAAACTGTTTTCTCGATCTGTGACAATGCTTTAGTAAAATAATGCCTTAATCACTATCCCTGTTATTTCACATTCCTGCTGGGGAATGCAACAGGTCATTGTTATAGGTGAGAGATGGTTGAGAAACACCAGAGGCGTTTGTCACCTTCTTACAGGTATGCATGTGTCATGTCAGGGACATGGAGGCGGATTCTAAACTAGAAACAATATTTTTTTTGAGATGTTCCTAGAAATTCTAAATCCATTATTTTCTTTTGTATTGGAATGACCAAATGGAAAATCAGCATAAGGAGCGCACAGGGGGACTTTGCAGAGGGTGTAATAGTCATAGAGAGATTGGTTCTCGGTGCTCAGAATGAGAACAGTTCGGAGAAATCCCATGCAAACTTTCCTGTTTCACCCTAACTTAAAATTCAAAGCCATGATGTAGAAAGGAACACCGAGTACAGGGAATTACCCATATCCTTCAGAGGAGATCCACAGTGGCCTGAGAAGCTAGTGCTAAAGACATGGAAAATAATGGTGCCTAGGTAAACAAAGTGGCCAGGGCCATGCTGGGTCATTCTTCCTTGCCGGCATCTGTGGAGAAGCTTGCCTATGGTCTGTGCAGGGGACACCTTCCTTCAGGTGGACAGGGCGACTCTCCCAGAACTAAAATAACACATGCTGAGATGTCTAACACCTGTCAGGTCTGGCTCTGATCTGCAAGGGGGCCAGATGGAAGAAAAGGATTTGGAGTTGGTGTCCAGGGCACTGGCGTGGGGGAGGAGAGCTGCTTTTCTGGCACTTGAAAGGACAGGAATGTGGCTTTCAATCTTCCCGCTCTAACTGTCTCTGGGGTCTTGATCATGCTTCTTTCCCTCTCGGCCTGTTTTCCTCACAGAAACTGTTGAGACTAGGGGTCGGCGGGATGGCAAAGCACTTAAGAGCACTGACTGCTTTTTCAGGGGATCTGAGTTCAATTCCTAGTACCCACATGGCCACTCACAACCTCCATAACTCCAATTCTAGGGTATCTGATGCCCTTTTCTTACCCCATGGGCAGCCAACCCATGCAAATGGTGCTCAGACATGCATGCAAACACAAAGTAAAAATAAAATAAAAATTTAAAGAAATACCAAGACTAGCAGCTATAGATTCTGCTATCTGAAAGAAGTGAGCAAGGACAGCAGATGTTTCAAAGTAAGAGTCCCCCCACCCAAACCTGTTTTTCTGTTTTCATTTTTCCCACTCACTGCATATCTTCCTGAGGTACTGTACCTTTCAGATTGATATCCACGATGGTCTGTCTGGGAATGACACCTGAGAAGTCAATGATGGCCGCGGTATGGATGACAACAGAGATGCCCTGGCAGGCTCTCCGCAGGCACTGGGCATCCAGAATGTCTCCTTCCAGCAAGGTCACCTTGGCTTTTGTCTGCAGCTCTGAGGAGCACAAAGCAGGTCATTGGGAAACCTTTCTGCATGGGATGGAAGTTTCCTGATACAGTGTCAATTGCCCAGGCCTTCAAGGGCAGTCAGAGCGAGGGGATCCTGGGGAGCAGGCCTTTCTACTGAAGGAACAATAAATGCACAGCAGTCAGAATACAGCATTTGTAGGGAAGGAGAGAGCATCGTTTGCACCCCCATCCCTTTGTAGAAAGTGAATCTGAGCAGTAAGATGTCATTTGTGCTTTGCACATGAAAACAGAGTTATGGAAATTCATAAACTCATTAAAGCGATCAGAGAGGTGGTGGTAGTCAAATGTAAAATGGGAGAAGTAGGATTTGATTGACAGAGAAGGGGAGTCACTTGTGGATTTGGACCGAAGGAGAAGCAGAGGCAGAGTCCTGCCGTGGGAAGTGGGAAGCTGTAACAGCGGCCTCAGGTTGTGAATGTCCAGGCATGAAGACGGAAGAGTAACCCTGACCATGAACAGGTTACTCAGACTGTGTCCTCCAGAGCTCCAGTGAGGAGGGCCCAGAAGAGGGAGGCACAAAGATGGAAAAATTCAGTCTTGCCCTGATAGGACTTGATGCTTTCTGGGTCTGTGCTGAGTACAAATGGGGAGTCCGCTAAATTACAAGGGGAATCTTGAGGGGCAAAGAGAGAACTCAGAATGGGCTCCAATGAGGGTTTAGGTGAGTATTTCTTATCAGATAGATACATTGTAAATGAGGCCTCCTCCAAGGGACCGTACTACATTAGGGGCAATGGACTATCTTCAGGTTCCTCTCAAATTTATAGGATGATACCAGCAATCACAATGTCACCTAAGTTAGTTTAGAACTCAGAATGGGCTCCAATAATGGGTGTGATTGAACGTCTGTCAGCATATGGCAGATGTCAGAAGTGTGCAGTGCACACAAGCCACCCTCTGAGACCTGCATTGCAGACATGAAGCCAGGGCAGTGGGTCAGTCAGTATCTGCCCACTTCTCTAACACCCACAGGATGACACTGGCCATCACGCCATCAGCTGAATTATGAGCATTGTGACACAGGCAACCTACACCCATTCCTGACACTGTCCTCCTGGCCGAGCCTCTTTTTCTACTTCCCTGCAGGGTTATCTTGACGAGGTGAAGGCCGAGGCAGAGAGGCAGTTGGGACACCACACTTTCAAACCAGACCTTGGCCTTGCCCCAGGGACCGTGATAACAGCAAAGAATTACGAGCTGCTCCTCCTGCAAAGTCACAAGTGTTTTCTTTGTCAAGATGAAGGACAGAGAGGAGCGGTGGGAGAGGCAGCAGAGGAATTCAGGGGAGGCACCTGTGGCCCTGCTGGCCCTCCCCTAACTCTTTATACTGTTCTGTGTATGTTTTATCTGACGTAGTCTCTCACTCTCTGCTCTCTCTGTCTCTCCTTCATTCACAGATTATATATATATAATATATATAATATATATATATACTTCCAATTCAATGGGAGAAAGCTAAATGGCTTCCCTCTGTAAAACAAAATGAGAAAAGTAACAGCCAAGACCAGTAGTAACCAAGACCAGTAGGAAGGCAGCAATCTTACACCGTGGAGCAGTAGGCAAATCTACAATGGTACAAATCTACAAACCTATAATGCACTTTAAAAAGAGAGAACAAAGGTGAGATTTCCAAATGGGAAGGAGGCCAGAGGCCTGGAGGTCCATCAGTTGCCCCCATGACCACATTTTGTAGATCTGGGACAAGCCAGACGTCGGCCTCGTTGAGTGGTGTGTTTTATGCTGTGTCGTTGTGAGTCTTCCTGATGAGTGTGAGCACGGGAGAGCATTAGGCTCCAAGTGCTCCATATTTGCTAAACACCAAGCCCTCTCAATGCCCAGTCAGCATTCACAGCCGTCACACAAACAGAGCCTCTGGTTTACTTACTGGCGAATTCCTCCCTGGTTTCTGGTCTGAAGACTTTGTCCAGGGCCCTGATCTCCTGCAGCTCTTTCTCCTGAGTCAACAAGCTGATGATCCTCTGGCCCAGAAACCCTCCTGCTCCTGTCACCAGGCAGCTCCACCCAGGCATGGTCAACACAGGAAGCAGACCGCAGAGGGAATAGGCGTGATGTAGGAGACCCTAGAAAGGGCTAGAAAGAGAGGTGCAATGAAACCCGTTTTTCAGTAGTCCCTCAGATTCGCTCTATCTGATTTCTGCAGATACTCGATGTCCTCACCAGCACTGAGGGACTACGGTAAATGTGGTGCCCCAACCTTCTAAACTGCTAATAAGTGAGCGGAAGGTCAGGCTCATCCCTCAGGGCCCGGGTTTTATGCTCCGATCTCTTGATTCATCTTACCTTGACTCATGCCCACTTTGGGGGTCATTATTTATCCTTCTCTGTGGTTTCCTCCTCCCCAGAGACTGATAAATGTTACGCCCTTTATGCTTGACACAGGAAGAAAAGCCAGCTTCAAGGCTATATTGCGATAAAGACTCTATTTTGCTTGGATATGCGCACTTCTTAAAGGAATATTGACGACATACAAAGGACCAATAGACATAAAGTACTAAAGAATTTTTTTTAAAAAATGAGGGGCATGGTGGTGCATGTCTTTCATTCCAGCACTTTGGAGGTAGAGTCAGGTGGATCTCTGTGAGTTCAGGCCAGGCTAATCCACGTAAGGAGTTCCTGGATAACCTGTCTCCAACTAAACAAACAGAACCAAACAAAAATAATTAGAATGACTAGATGCAACCAATTACTAAGCGGCATCTAAGGATAACTATATGAAAGTTTTTTAAACCAGAATTTGAATTTATTTCATGAATACCTACAATGTATCCCAGTAAGCATTTATTGAGACAACTTGAATATACTTTATTAAGAAATGAATTCATACAAATAGCTACAAGTTAACAGGCTTTATTAGAAAGGACAAGAGCAGAGACTTCTCACTTCAGACTGTAGAAAACCGTAACTGCAGACAGACCCAAAGGAGTGTCTGAATGTGGCCATAGTAGGTCAGAACCACCACCTGCGAAGATCAAGGACAGCTTCAAGGGTTGTGTAACCTTGGAGTTGGATCTTGGTCTCTTTAAACTGTGAGGGAAAAAAGTCCAAGAAAATACAGATTAAAAAGATCACTTAAAGCAGTGGGGATGTGCTGTGCCTGTGTTTCAAGAATTCTGAGAACCAAGGGAATTACTTTTTAACTTGTAGACCAATTCCCAGTACAAATAATGGGTTTTCTATCAATAAAAAGCCAACAGTTCATACAATGGCCTGGAGTAAACCATACAATGGTTCAGGGTGTGAACTTAAACTAGAATAAATAGATAAACCTCCAGACTCAATGCTGGAATTTGTTTCATGCAGTAAGCATGTCTGGAAAGAATGCCAACCTTGGCAGATTCTTTTGTCTCTAGCTTTGAGTGTGACCAGAAATGCCCATCCTTGCTTGCAAACGTTAGAAACTTGCAATGGTAGCACTTTTAGTCATTAAGTAATGCACATAGATTCCAAAATCTCCATCCCAAGACCTTTGGGCTCTCATTGAAGGAGGAGAGTTAGCAGCAGCTCCTTTCTTACGTGGCTGTTGTCTCAAGAGAGACTGTATGCTTATGCCGCAGTGACTTTCCTCGTGGAGGCTTGTAATAGTTTGAATTGAAGATGGTGGGATACTTCTGAAGCCCGCAGCGCAGACTACTCCAGCACCTAGCATGTGCTACTTAAGGCATGGCTCTTTCCTCTACCTTTAAAACAGGTGGGTGTGAACACACGCCAAAATGGCCAGAGAGTAGGTTGTTCAGGTCGGTCAGTCTTCAAGTGGATACCACACACACACACACACACACACACACAGAGAGAGAGAGAGAGAGAGAGAGAGAGAGAGAGAGAGAGAGAGAGGACATGCCCACTACCCCCAGAAAACTCCTCCCTGCCTTTTTACAGAACAGACTATCTCCACCCAGTTTACTGCAGAAATGACATGAACTTCTCATTATAATTCCCACATCAGGACAATGTTTTCCTAAGCTACTTTTGATTCTTGATATATGTTGACATATACAAGCAAAACTAAAATTAAGCTTTGTTCATAGAGTGCAAAAATCAAGACTTGATTTTTCTCTAGTTTGTCTACTTCCTTGTTTCATTTGTTTTTATTATTTGTGTCTGCTGATTTAATTTGGACTTACTCTCTTCTTTTTCTGGCATCTTACGGTAAAAGCTTAGCTAATTAAGACTTTCTTCAACTGTAATCCCCACTCAGTGAATCTGTTTCCTACTCTCCCAAGTAGTCCTTTCTTTCACGCAGGTATTGCTTACTAGTATGTTTCTTATACTATGGAAGTGAGGAACTTTCTAAGCTTTATTGCTATTGGTTTTTAATTCAGTAGTTACGTGACCATAACATGATCCCTGAATGTTTTTTGACTCTTTGATGCTTATTGAGACTTTTTTTTTAAAGGATGTTTTCTGAAATGGTTGGGGATAACTTATTTGAAGAGTTTCACATTCTACTCTGGACCACCCCCTTGTCATTTTGTCGATATTTTTTTCTTCCTCCCTGGGTCCTAAATCCCAGTGCTTCAGACACACTTGCTCAGGGAAGGATGACCCTGTGTATCATGCAGCTGTTAGTTAAAGGGCTTTGATATGATGACCTCTTCAGGCTTTCTCAGCAACCCCCTAGATGAATTGCATCTTTGCCAGCTATAGCTAATGTCATAGCGTACTTTAAGGACTCCTCCATTGCCTTTAAGACTAGGGAATTAATTCTGTAGTTCTAATTATTTCTGTAGCACTGTCAGAGGCCGGTAGATTGAAGCTAGTATTTCCCTGAGAATTGCTTTTATTAAGGGAGCTGGGAGAATAAACATTTGGGATCCCAAATAGTTACATACAAACTTAAGAAAGTTTGAGAAACAAAACAAAGGAGGTTATCGTGCAGCTCTTGTTTTCCCACTGTTTTACTGAGCTATGACTTGTGTGGACTCATCAGTTTTAATTGTTCAGTTTAATGATTTCCAGTAAAACTTAGACTTGTGTCACCACCATCATAATCTTGCTTTAGGACATAGTTATAATCCCACAAAGATCTCTCACGTCACATAGCTACCAGTCCTTATTCTCATCCTCTAACTCGAGACAACCTCTAGCCTATTTAAAAAAAAATACCATTAAAATGTCGTCCCATATCAGAGAAGCTTCTTTTTTTGCAGTAGATGCTGATTAATACAGAAACCTGCAACCTGTCGATATATCTAGAATAAGGGGCTGTGGAGTGCTCAGCTTTAAATAGGACATCTATGTCACAATCTGTCTCAGTCACTCTTTTAATGCTGTGACAAAACAATATAACCAAAGCAATTTATGAAAGGATGTTTTTAATTGGACTTAGAGTTTCTAAGGGTTAAAGTCCATAATGGTAGGGAAAGGCATGATGGCAGGAGCAGCTGAGAGCTTACAGCTTGATCCATAAACAGTAGCAGAGAAAACTGCCTGGGAGTACTGTGGGTTTTTGAAGCATCACAGAGCATGCCCAGTGGCCCACCCCTTAATGAGACCCCACCTCTCAATCCTTCCTAAACAGTTCCGCCAACTGGGGAACTAGGTATTCATAGATATGAGCCCATGGGAACCATTCTCATTCAGACCTCCACATTCTATTTCCTGGCTCCCAAAGGCTTTTGGCCATCCCATAATGCAAAATGCATTCCATCCAATGTGAAAAGTCTCCATGGTCTTTCAGTTTCAACACTGCTTAAAAGTACAAATTTCAAAAGCCTCTTCCAAGACTCAAGACCATCTCTTCATTGTAACACTTTGTAAAATGAGAAAGCAAATTACATTCTTCCAACATGTGATGGCATAGAAGATCCAAAACCAGCAGGACAAAGTCCAAATCTTATGACTTCATGTCTGATGTCAGAGGACTTAGATGGTTCTTTACCTTCCAGCTTTGGTGCCCACAACATACTCTCTCTCCTGGAATGGTCCCACTCCCTCTCTACCTTGGCAAATGTCTCATGGCTCTGGCATAGTCAACATCTTTGGGATCTCCAACACAATCCAGGTTTCAGTCTCACAGCTTCACACAATGGCATCTCCAGGCCTCCATGTAGGGCCTTCCCCTGCCACTTACCTGGCCTTAGTGGCTCTCCTTAACCGTGGAGGAAGATTCCACAACCCCTTTGTCTTACATATCCTTCATGACTCTATAGACAGAATTGTACAGAAGATAATGTCAAATTCATCTACCAGCCCAGAGTGAGGCAGGACGCCTTTGCAAACCACATTTGTAGCAGCTTTGAGTTGTTGCCTTTTGCTTTTTAGGAGAAGAAGATTTCTTAGGTCTTTTCTTTCCACATGTTGGAAGCTTAGCTAGGTGAGATCTTACTCTGAGGGCAACCCTCTCTTTATTTCAGTGCACACCAGGCCTCTCCTTGATCCCTTTATCTCTTTTAGTACAAGCCTTGGCTCTAATATTAAATTTCCTGCTATTCTTTTTTCTTTTGCTTCCAACTGTTTTGTTTTTTTTTTTTAATTTCCTTTTTGCCCTACTGGCTCCTTTTTAATTGTAGGCCAAGATCAAATCGATCTCTAATGACCATGCAATAGAATCATTAATTTAAACTATCTGGAAAACAACTTTGCCAAGGAAATTTAGTCTGTTACTTTTTAATTTGGTCTCAGGTAAATTCTTAGGATAAAGACCCAAAGCAGCCATATTCCTTGCTGAACTGAAACAAGAATGGTCCCTTGATAGGGGATGCCCTTCTGTATTCTGTGAATATGTGTTGCTTTTATTGGTTGATAAATAAAGCTGTTTCAGCCAATGGCTTAGCAGAGTAAAGCCAGGCAAGAAGCTCAACAAAGACACAGAGAGCGAGTAGGCAGAGTTGAGGAAAGGACCAGTAGCTGTCCAAGAGGCAAGGTGTGAGGTAACAAAGCCATGAGCTTCATGATAAAATATAAGCTCTAGAAATGGGTTAATTTATTGTTAGAGCTAGCCAATAACATGCCTAAGATATTGACCAAACAATTGTAACTCATATCAAGCCTCAGAGTGGTCATTTCATAAGTGACTGTGGGAACTAGTGAGTGGGGACCCAATGGGTGGAGAAAAATCGATCCAGGGAGAACAGAGAGACAAGCAAGATGGAGAAAGCCTCCATTTACAGTCCCTAGCTCAGTTTCTACTATTGCTCCCCTCGGAAATGTTCTTGAGCTGGTCTTCTACATACAGTACATGCTACTCTCAGCAGTACTATCTTATGAGCGCCTACTGCATTCCAGGGTTGGAGCACTAGCCTTCTTTGTTATGTTTTTATGTGAAGAAAGCACAACCAGAGAAGCTTTACTAACAGAGGAACACTTGGGCTGGTACTGCTAGGTAGTCCGGGCTGCATGTATTAGCTGTCCACAGGGGGAAAGGTAGCGCTCAGTATCTGGAGTTCTTGAGACTTGTGGAAAAAATTTCCCTCTTCTACATCAGGTTTGAATGATTGTGTCCCTGTCCTCTAATGCTCTAGAGAAGCAAATTTGGAAAGGAGCAATCTAGGACAGGTTTTTAAGCTATAGGACTAAATGGAATAGTCTAAAAATAGGCATTGATAAAAGTGCTAAATCTCAAGATAGAATCCTGGACAGACATATCAAGATTCAGAGTCTGATCCGAGGTACAAGAGCCATTCAAGGAGACCGAGCAGGAGGTGGGAGGTGGAGGACAATGAAGATGGCATGACATCATGGAAGTCAAGACAAAAAAGAGTGCTTTCGGCCAGAGAGATGGCTCAGTGTTCCTGTGTGTATAGTGATCTTCCGGAGGACTTGATTTTGGTTTGTAGCACCCATATGAGGTGGGTCACTATGTCCTGTAACTCCGCTCTAGGGTATTCAGTTCCCTCTTCTAGCCTCCATGTATATCTGCATACATGTGGCAGCACATGCGCATATATAAATAAATAAAATAAAGTAAATTTCAGGGAAAGGAGGAGTGTCTCCAAGAGGAGTGTGCTGGGTGTCGTTAAGGCGTCTAATTCAAGAAGACGGAATTGGCTGTTAGTTTAGGTAATGCCAAGCTCATTATTAGAGCAATGTCCTCAAGAAGTTGGGGTGAAATCCACTTGGAAACCAACAACAAATTCACCTGGGTAGGAGGAACAGATTAAAAAAAAATGAAGGAAATGAACAAATGCGCAAAAATCTGATTTAAGAATTTGTATGTTGAAGATCTCAGTTTAAAAAAAAAAAACTGTTGCAGGCCGCAGGGTCAAAGTTTTGTTCTTAACATGAAGCTTTTAAATCTGAGCTACTCTTTTAACCAGTATCTAGCTCCTAGTATTGTAGGCGGCCAAAATGAATCATAGAGAATAGGAATTCAACACAAAGGGGAATGTTGGCTTTAGGAACAGCATGTTCATTAGTAATTTGACACTAACAAACAACTTCCATGAAAGGTTGTTCTGCAAGTCTTTGATGTTGTGCTGGCTAGTTTTTAAGACAACTTGACACAAATTAGAGTCATCTGACAGGAAGAAACTTCGATTGAATAAAAAGGCCTTTATAAGATTTGGCTTTAAGCAAGCCTACTGGGCATTTTCTTAATTAGTAATTGACATGGGAGGGCCCAGCTCAGAGTGGGCCACCCCTGGGCTGGTGGTCCTGGGTTTTATAAGAAAGCAGTCTGAACAAACCATGAGGAGCAAGCTCATGAACAATACTCCTCCGTGGCCTCTGCCTCAGCTCTTGCCTCCAGGTTCCTGCCCTATTTAATTCCTTCCCTGACTTCCTTCAGATTATGAACAATGCTGAAGAAGTATAAGTCAAATAAACCCTTTCCTCCCCAGTTTGCTTCTAGCCATGGTGTTTTATCACTGCACTAGAAACCCTAAGACAGAAATTGGGATCAGTATAGTGGAGTATTGCTGTGACAGACCTGACCATGTTTTTGGGAGGATTGTGGAAGGACTTTGAAACTTCGGGCTGCAAAAGTTATTGCGTGTTCAAAATGTGATGAGCTGTTCTGTTGGAGCCTGAAAGATAAGAGTGTTGAGAGAAACACAGACAGGGGAGGCTGGCTTACGAAATTCCCGTGGGAAATTTGATAATTTGTGGTTCTGGTTAGCTGGGGCTGAAGAATTATCTGAGATTAGCAAGAGACCAGAACCACTAAAGTGAAACATTGCTTTGTTTGGCTAATTGATGATGGGCAGCTGGAACTGAGAAATTATCAGTGG
Organism: Ondatra zibethicus; assembly: GCA_004026605.1. Taxonomy (NCBI): domain Eukaryota; kingdom Metazoa; phylum Chordata; class Mammalia; order Rodentia; family Cricetidae; genus Ondatra; species Ondatra zibethicus. The sequence goes on from PVIU01008774.1 coordinate 17,029, forward strand.
TTAAGAAAAGACATGCATGGTTGAGGTAAACACTTCTGGGAAGTATTTCCTCAGTGAGCACACAGAAGCTGTGTTCTAAGGGTGGCCAAGGGTATCTTTTGCTGGTAGCTGAAGAGGGTAGTGTTAAGATGGTATTGGTTTTGAAGGTATGAAGGATTTATGGAGAACAGTTGATGTATGGCACTGTGTGGCAGGACTGGAGTCCCCAAAGAGAGCCCAGGAAAGGGTACTGGTTGAAGTGTAAGCTGGGTGTAGCAAGAGACCCCTGCATTTAGGAGATTCGGTGCCATGGGATGACCACCAAGAACAGCAGCAGCTGTGGAGTGGAGCCTGTCTGAGCTTAGGAGGTAATCTGTGTGTGCTGCAGAGGGTGGAGCCAGAGAAGTGGCCAAGGCTTTGTGCAGAAACCCAGACGATTTTCAGTAGACCTCAGGCACTGAACACATACATGGACTTATTTACACAGCTGTATTTGCTTGGATTCAGACTCTGCCCTGGTTCTTCCCTCTTGGAGTAAAAAAAAAAAAACAACAAAAAACCCCCCAAAAAACCATCATTTTTGATTTTGTAGGAGCCTACAAGTTAAGAGATTTTGGAGTTTTATAGAGACCTTAGATTTAAAAAGAGACTGAACTTTTAAAACATTTGAATTTGTAATGATTGTGAGATCTTTAAAGTTTATAATTTTTTATATTGTAATATTAATATTAATATGAGATCTTGGGGAGAAGAAAGGAAGGGTTATGTTTAATAAGTGTCTTAGGGTTTCTATTGCTGCTATGAAACACCATGACCAAAAAGCAATTTGGGGAGGGAAGGGTTTATTTGGCTTATGCCTCCATATTGCTTTCCATCATTGAAGGAAGTCAGGATAGGCACAAAAACAGGGCAGGAACCCTGAGCAAGAGCTGAGACAGGGGCCTCGAAGGAGTGTTGCTTATGGAGTTGCTCCTCTTGGCTTGTTCAAACTACTTTCTTATAAAACCCAGAACTAGCAGCCCAGGGGTGGCCCACTCAGGATGAGCTGGGCCCTCCCATGTCAATCACTAATTAAGAAAATGCCCACAGGCTTGCTTAAAGCTAAATCTCATAAAGGCATTTCTTTCAATTGAAGTTTCTTCCTCTCAGATGGCTCTAACTTGTGTCAATTTGTCTTAAAAATTAGCCAGCACACATCCAAAACAACCAATACTTGCAGAACAACCTTTCATGGAAGTTGTTAGTGTCAAATTACTAATGAACATGCTGTTCCTAAAGCCAACATTCCCTTTGTGTTGAATTCTTATTCTCTATGATTCATTTTGGCCGCCTACAATACTAGGAACTAGATACTGGTTAAAAGAGTAGCTCAGATTTAAAAGCTTCATGTTAAGAACAAAACTTTGAGCATTGCAGGTTGGATCTAACGGAGGCATTTTCTCAAACTGATGTTCCCTCCTTTCAGATAACTCTAGCCTGTGTGTTAACATAAGACTAACCAGCAAAGAAGTGGTATGTTTGTGCGTCATGTAAATTGTGCCTGTTGATTTTTAAATCAACTTGACACAAGCTAAAGTCTAGAGAAGGGAATCTCAATTGAGAAAATGCCTCCATAAGATAGTGCTATAATCAAACCTATTAGGCATTTCCTTAATTGGTGATTGATGGGGGAGAGCCCAGCCCATTATGGGTAGTGCCAACCCTGGGTGGTGATCCTGGGTTCTATAAGAAAGCAGGCTGAGCAAGCCATGAGGAGCAAGCCCGTATGCAGTACCCCTCCACGACCTCTGCATCATTTCCTGCCTCCAGGTTCCTGCCCTGTTTAGTTCCTGATCAGATAAACATCAGATGAACAGTGATGTAGAAGCTTAGGCTATATCAACCCTTTCCTTCACAATGTGATATTTGGTCATGATCTTTCATCACCCCAATATAACCCGAACTAAAACAGTGTGTTTGACTAAAGTATCTATATCTCATCTATCTGTAGTTTATTTTTTATTTTTTTCTGTTCTCATTTTGTTTTTGTTTGAGACAGTCTCACTGTAATACTTGGTCCTTACTCATTGTTTTAACACAATAAGAATTAGCATTGTATCTAACATGCAACAGAAGCTTAATAAATGCTTATTGAATAGCTTAACTTATGAATAGGAAGGTGGGTAAAAAATCAAGAACTCTAGGATATCTTCCTTCTCTTATTAAAAGATTTTATTTTGTTTTTTTATTATGAGCATCTGTACTTGGCTATGTGTATGTGAGTTCAGGTGTTTGAAGGACCCAGAAGATGATGTCTGATTCCCTGGAGCTTGCATTACAGTGGTTGAGAGTCATGAGACATATGAATGCTGGGAACCAAATTTGGGCCCTCTGAAAGAGGGATGCATGTTCTTAGCAGCTGAACCATCTCTCCAGCCCCCATAATAGTGTTTTATAAAACAAAAAAAAAAATCTGTGCACTAACACCTAGGAGGAAATAGAAGAAAGAAGCACCACAAAAAAATTTTAAAAAAAGTACTGGCTTCATGATTGGCTGTTTGTCAATTAATAGATTCTGTGGAGTAGGCAGCCATGGCCTTCAATTGTGGACCAAATGGTGACTTCACCAGGCTCCCAACCCATTGCCACACAGACAGCGCTGGTTAAACCAGAGTCACAAAACAAATACAAAAGATTTGACCGTGGACAGGACTTGCAGGGAAGAGTGGGGAAGTAAGGGCGGGAAGGAGGGAAGGAAGAGCAGAGAGGTTAGCATGAACAGAATGCACTATATACATGTATGACATTGACAGTGAACAAATTTAATCAGCGTTGAGTTTAAAAAAAATACTTCAAGACTTCAAGACTTCCATTCTAATTGCTGACTGGAACTACTGTCTAAGGGCAAAATAATTTGTGGAGGAAAAGCACTTACATTCCTACCTCTAAGATGGTCGTCAGTAGAGCATCAACATTTGAACTCTGTCTGAAGAGCCAGTTTGCATAGAGGAGGATGCATTGCACCCTTCAGTGAAAAGGGAGGCTTAGGGGACTATCTCTTGAACTTCCTTGAGGACAGCTTGGCTGTCTTTGCTAGCAAAGCATTGGGCATGAAGAAAGGGAAGGCTGTGGGTCTAGTTCCCGTCTTCCACCTATTACTCTGCATACTAGTTCCCTGGGAAAGACGTGGCTGTTCTTAAGTGTGTGCTTCAGAGGCTGAGAGTGATTGTGTGGTAGCCAGCTGCTAGAGTGGCTCCCATATCTCTACCTCTTAATATTCATGCCCTGTGTAATCCCTTCCATTTGAGCATGGACTGAACTTCAGCCACTTGCTTCTAATGAATATAGTGAGATGAACATGAAGATGAATATAGTGAGGTTGACATGAAGAAATGCTACTTCCATGGTGAGGGTAGAAAGGATTGTGACTTTCAGCTAGCGTGCTGGATGCCTTTCTTGCATTAGTTATGATGAAGCAGGATGCTATGTTGTGGAAGGCACTACAGGGAGGAACTGAGGTTAGCCTCTAGCTGGTAGTCAATGAGGAACTGAATGGAGGTTCCTATTCAATAGCGTTCAAGGAACTATGTCTTGCAGTGACCACATAAGTGAGCTTGGAAGCAGATCTCTCTTTCCAGTCTCTACCCTCAGTATCTGTTGGCTGAAGTCTCAAGAAGCCCTTATAGCAAAGGCACCAGAAAAGCTTTACACCAGTGTCTGATGCCAAGAGGTGTGCAGTAGCAACTGTGTGCTGAGTTTGACCCAGCTTATTACACAGCAGTAGGAAACTAACGCAGGTGGAGTCTTTGGGGAAGATGGAATATTGATCTGGTGGTTGAACACAAGCAGAAGCTATCATTATAAAGAATCATTGTAGAGCCACAGTCATTTTTTTCTCTATGAGGTATTCAAAGTAAAACCCTAAGGGTATTAGTCAGGAGAAATCTGGGTTGAATTATTTATTCAAGATAAACCGTCTCATGATCTCTAGATGTGGTCTTGGGTATGCCATGTTTAGTGACATCTTTTAGAGTGAGACCTTACCTAGGTTTCATCTAAAATATGAAGTAATTAATTTGGAAGTCTGAAAATACCAGAAAACCTAGTTAAAAAAAGAAATCAAATTTCCAGAGGTTTTAATGAGAATTGTCCTATAGACCAGTGTTGAGAGTTCTATACAAATTTCAGCTACCCATTTGATCTTTAATTCATGATGTTACTCAGAAGCCTTGGATTTACTTGGCAAACATTGTCCTTAAGCTTCTCCAGAAAAATGGGCATGCTTCATTAATTTTGCAAACCTGAATACATGGTATATAGAAGCTTAATGGGTATGTGTTGCACATGTTAATCAATGAGTGGTGAATGTGTGGATGGTAGATGATTCTGTTTGTGCTTTTGTAGGTGTCTTAGCCTGATGCATACTGTTATAACATGGATATGAGAGATGGGATAATTTAGAATGAATTTAAACATGTCGCAACCTGAGTGGCTGCCTAGGACTGAGTTGCTGCATTTGGCAGGGTCTAGCTTGCTGCATCATTTCATAGCAGACATAACATAAAAGGGTGGGAAGAGAGCAAGGGGAGGCTAGACTCAACCTTGTGTAAAGAAACTACTCCCTTGGTAAGGGACCCACTCCAAAAACAGTGACACTAATTCATCTATGGGGGCAGAGACCTCATAGCCTAATCACTTTTAATTAGGCCTCATCTCCCAACACTGTTGCGCTTGGAGGTTAGCTTCTAGCACATTTTTGTTTGGGGTAGGGGAGACACATGAAATAATAGCAAAAGGCCAGGTCTAAAATTTCTACAAGTTGAATATGAATCAGACTCAACTTCTTTCCCTTTAACAACCCTGGGACCCTGTGCAGCATTGCTGTGGCTGAGTTGATATGGGACTAAGAGGTGATGAGAACGTGCAGTCCTCTGGGACTCAGAGAGGAGCCTCGGCTGATGTCAGCATTGGAGGAATGGGATGGGAGGAACGGGAGGAATCATTGATGCAGAAACTGATCTCTCTGTGTGTCCCTTCCTCTTGTAGTGCTGTGATAGGCTTCTGTTGACCTCAAAGCTTGGGTTCATAGCTCTGTGAGACCTTAGAATTCATTTTAACTCTTGGGAACAATTGTCCGTGGTTACACCTGTAACGAATTCTGAGCTGATTTGGTCCTAGTCTTCAAGCATTCTGAGTATTCAAGATAAACCATCTCATCTGTGGCCTGAATTTTTCTCATAATGGAAACTTCCAAGCTGTGCAGTCGCCATATTTCTTTATTTCTGATGAGGATATGTCTCCCCATTTCTGTCCTCTCTATAAAACCATCAAAAAATGTTTCTGCTGAGATAGGAGCATGGGAAAGCGACAGAGTACTTGGTCACCACGGTGAAGGTCAAAGTTTTACCATTGGCCCTGACTGTAAAAATAATTTTCTTTTTGTTGTGGGGAGAGGGGAGGTGACTGAAAAGAGTTCAGGGGGCCATGGCTGTGACTCTTATGACCCCCGTCCGGCTCTCATGCTTCTCTTAGATGCACGCTGTGAGTGGACTTTAGGGCTCTAGCCACAGCTCGGCTTTGATCAGATGGTGATAGCGGAAGGCCTTCTTTATGTGTGTTGCTTTTATTGGTTAATTAATAAAGCTCTTTTGGCCAATGACCCAGCAGAGTAAAGTCAGGTGGGAAATCCGAGGAGAGGTATAGAAAGAGTGTAGGCGAAGTTAGGGAGATGCCATGTAGCCGCCGAAGGAGACAGACGCTGGACAGAACTTTACTGGTAGGCCACAACCTTGCGGCAATACCTAGATGAATAGAAATGGGTTAATTTAAGACATAAGAGTTAGCCAGGAATATGCTTGAGCCATTGAGCAAACAGTGTTGTAATTACTATAGTTTCTCTGTGAATATTTGGGTCTGAGCAGCCAGGAAACAAACGAGCAATTTCCATTTACAAGAGGGGATCAAGAACTATATGGCTTTCTTTTAAAATAAAATGAAGAGCCATCGTAAAGACAGTTTTTTTTTAAACCAAAAAGGAATAAAAGATACCATGCTAGTTAATTTTGTCAACTTGCCACATGTTAGAGTCATCTGGGAAGAGAAGCCTCAATTGAAAATGCCTCCATCAGATTGCTTTGTAGGCAAGCCTGTGAGGGATTTTGCTTAATGATTGGTATGGGGGTTCCCAGCTCACTGTGGGCAGTGTCAGACATGAACAGGTGGTCTTGAGTTGTATAAGAAAAGCGGGCTGAATGAGACATGGAAAGTAAGCCAGTAAGCAGCATCCTCCATTGTCCTTCCGGCCTCCAGGTTCACGCTCGGAGTTTCTGCTCTGGCTTCCGCGGTGTGACTATGACATGGAAGTCTAAGCCAAATAAACTCATTCCTTCCTCAAGCTGCTTTTGTTATAGTGTTTCATCACAGCAGCAGAAAGCAAGCTTGAATAGATAGTTGACTCCAGAACCATAAACAAGCGCTCATGGCCAAGGAATAAAGATTGAAGTTTTCCCGAATACTGATATTCCGCCATGGAAGTGGTTACATGGGATTTTATTAGTTGTAGAACAAAGAAATTAAGGCATTCTTAGCTTTCGGGCTGGTGAAAGCTCGTAGTTTGCTAAGTGTGAGTTGTAAGGTAACTTTTTATTAAAGAGTTCATTTAATATCCATGTATAACCCAAATAAAGTTTGGGTTAAATAGTTTAAAATGTTTTTTATTAGTTCTTTGAGAGTTTCCCAAGACATGTTGTCATAGTCAACTCCTGCTCCTCAGACAACTTTTTTCAGATCTACCTCCTTTCTACCCCACCAAACAGCAACAACAGCAGCAGCAGCAAGAACAACTTTCTCCTTCCTCCTCCTCCTCTTTCCTCTCCTCTTTTGCCTTCCTCCTTCTTTCTCTTCCTTTTTCTTTTCTTCTTAATCCATTGAGACCAATGTGTTGCCCAAATATTCTTGAAAGTGTGGCCTTCCACTGGAGCATGGTAGACTTACCAGGACCTATACTCTTAGAGAAAATTGTTCCTCCATCTTCAAACATTAACAGCAGCCAATAGCTCTTCAGCTAGGGGTGATTTTTGTGTCCACATCCCATTTCTAGCCTGAGATTTGGTCTTGTACAGGTTATGTGCATGCTGCTACAACCACTGAGTTCAAACATGCAGCTGCCCAGCTGTGTCCAAAAGGCTCTTTCCTTGTTGTCATCAACAGCATCTGGCTCTCCCACTCACTTCACCCCTCTTCTGCAGTGGACGCTGGAACTTAGGAGGGGTGCATTACATTTGTTTTATTTAGAGCTGGATATTCTGCAATCCTTTATTCTTTGCACCTCAACCAACTTTCTCTCTCTTTCTCCCTCCCTCCCTCCTTCCATCTCTGAGTGTATGTTTCAGATTCTAATGTGATAGGTTTCTACATGACTCCTCTCTCTCTCTCTCTCTCTCTCTCTCTCTCTCTCTCTCTCTCTCTCTCTCCCCAAACTTTTATTCTTCTGTCATACATTACATCCTGACCATAGTTTCCCTTGCCCCCATTCCTCCCAGTTCCTTCCCCAGACCTCCCCTCTCCCCAGATCTATTCCTGTTTTTCTTCGAAAAACAAAAGGGCAGCACTTCCAGAGCTACCCTCTAAACACGGCCCTAACAAGATACAAGACGGGGCACAAACCCTCTTATCAGGGCTGGCTGAGGCAACCCAGAAGGAGAAAAAGGGCTCCAAGTGCAGGCGAAAGAGAGAGACATCCCCTCACTTCCACTTTTGGGAGTCTCACAAGAACACCAAGCTACACAACCATGAGGAATATGCAGAAGGCCTAGTTCAGGTTCACACAGGGTCTGGGCTTGTTGCTTCAGTATCTGTGAGCCCCTATGAACCCAGGTTAGTTGATCCTTTGGGCCATGTTCTCAACCCCTCTGACTTTTATCTTTCCTCACCTACTTTTGTGGGGTTCCCATGGCTCCACCTGTTATTTGGTTCTGGGTCTCTGCATCTGCTCCCATCAGTTAGTTGGTGACAGCCCTCTGCTGATGGATGATGTATGAGTATAGCAGAATATCATTAGGAACAATTTCATTGACTGTTTTTTTTTTTTTTATCAGTTGTGTTTGGTTCTATCCTGGGTCTCCGGACTGTTCTACCTCTGGTTCCTAGCCATTCAGGCAGCGTCAAGTGTGGGCCTCAAGTTGGACCAGTCATTGGTTAGTCACTCCCACAAGTTCTGCACCACCATTACCCCAACTCATCTTGCAGGTTGGACAAATTGTAGGACGAAGGTTTTGTGGCTGGGTTGTTGTCTCAGTCCCACCGCTAGGAGCCTTGCTTGGTTATACAGACAATGGCCAGGTCCAAATTTCCCACTCCTAGGAGCCTTCACTAAGGTCACTCTTTTAGATTCCATTGCTTCCACATGTCCCCAAGTTCCAGTCACCTCTCCTAGGACTCTCTCACCCCACTGCTTACAACCCCACCCCACCCCTCCTGTTCCCATCCCCACCCTCCGTGTCTACCCACACAATCTATTCTATTTCCCCTTCCCACGGAGATTCATGTGTCCCCGCTTGAGCCTTCCTTGTTATTTAGCCTCGCTGGGTCTATGGATTATAGCATGATTATCCTTTTCTTTACAGCTGATGTCTACTTATAAGTGAGTACACACCATGTTCGTCTTTCTGGGCCTGGGTTACCTCACTTAAGATGATATTTTCTAGTTCCATCCATCTGCTACAAATTTCATAATGTCATTTAACAGGTGAGTAATGCTCCATTGTGTAAATGTACCATGTTTTCTTTATCCATTCTTTGGTTGAGGGACATCTAGGTTGTTTCCAGGTTCTGGCTATTATGAATAAGGCTGCTATGAACATAGTTGTGCAAGTGTCATACAGTGTTAAGTTTCCACATGACATTTTCAAAAATTCTTCTTTCTTTTTTTTTCTTTTTCCGTTCAAAAATTGACACTTCCTCCCCTTCTCCCATTCCCCACCTGCTCCCCCACTAACCCTCCTCCCTCCCCCTCCATCCTTAAGAGAGGGCAGGGTACCCTGACCCTGCCCTGTGGGAAGTCCAAGGCCCTCTCCCCTCCATCCTGGCCTAGGAAGGTGTGCATCCACATAAACTAAGGTCTCACAAAGCCAATACATGCAGAAGAGACAGGTCCCAGTGCCATCATCATTGGCTTCTCAGTCTGTCCCCATTGACAGCCACATTTAAAGAGTCCAGTTTGATCGCATGCTCGTTCAGTCCCAGTCCAGCAGGATTTGGTGAGCTCCCATTAGATCAGGCACACTGTCTCAGTGGGTGGACCAACCCCTTGTGGTCTTGATTTCCTTGCTCATCTTCTCCCTTCTTCTGCTCTTCAACTGGACCTTGGGAGCTAAGTCCATTGCTCTGATGTGGATGTGGGTCTCTGTCTCTATCCCCATCCATCGGACGAGATTTCTATGGTGATAATCAAGATATTCATCAGTGTGACTATGGGACAAGGCCAGTTCAGGCACCCTCTCCTCTGCTGCCCAAGGACCTAGCAGGGAATATCCCGGTGGACACCTGGGATTCCCTCTAGAGCCAAGTCTCTTGCCAACCTGAAAATGGCTTCCCTGCTCTAATACCTGCCCTTCCCCAATCTCCACCCTGCCACTCCACCCAGCTCTCCCCAGTCCTTCCCTTCTCCTTCCCCATCTCCATTTCTCCCATCCCACCCCCACCCCTACCCCCACCCCCATCCTCCCAACTTTTGCCTGGCTATCTTGTTTTCTTCCAATTTCCAAGAGGATCTATATATGTTTTTCTTTGGGTTCACTTTGCTATTTGTCTTCTCTAGGCTTGTGAACTATAGGCTTAATGTCCTTTGTTTATGGCTAGAGTCCACTAATGAGTGAGGACATACCATATTCATCTTTTTGAGTCTGGGTTATCTCACTAAAGATAGTGTTTTTTATTTCCATCCATTTGCATGCAAAATTCAAGATGTCATTGTTTTTTACCGCCGAGTAGTATTCTAATGTGTATATATTCCACACTTTCTTTATCTATTCTTCCATTGAGGGGCACCTAGGTTGTTTCCAGGTTCTGGCTATTACAAATAATGCTGCTATGAACATAGTTGAACAAATGCTTTTCTGGTATGATTGGGCATCTCTTGGTATATTCCCAAGAGTGGTATTGCTGGATCCTGAGGTAGATTGATTCCCAATTTCCTGAGAAACCACCATGCTGATTTCCAAAGTGGTTGCATGGTGTGGGATAATTGTCTGTATTCTGTCAATCATGTTACAAATAAACGCTGATTGGCCAGGAAGGAAGTATAGGTGGGTCAACATGACAGGAAAGAGAGGCAGTGCGATGAGACCAGGAGAATGCTGGGAAGGAGGAAGCCCATTCCCCCGCACTCCTGCCCAGACCACCCAAGAAGCAGGATGTGACCTGTCCCACTAAAAAAGGTACTGAGCCATGTGGCTAACATAGATAAGAATAATGGGTTAATATAACTTATAAAAACTAATACTTAGCCTGAGCTAATGGGCCAATCAGTTTATAACCTAATGTAGACTCTCTGCGTGATTTTCTTTGGGACCTAATGACTGTGGGACCTGGTGGGAGGACAGAAACCAACCAGGCCTTCCTTCATGCTACAGTTGCACAAGTTTGCATTCCCACCAGTAATGGACAAGTGTTCCCCTTACTCCACATCCTCTTCAGCATAGGCTATCCTTGGTGTTTTTGATTTTAGCCATTCTGACAGGTGTAAGATGGTATCTCAAAGTTGTTTTGATTTGCATTTGCCTGATCGCTAAGGAAGTTGAACATGACCTTAAGTATCTTTTGGCCATTTGAACTTCTGTTGAGAATTCTCTGTTCAGATCATTACCGCATTTTTTTAATTGGGTTATTTAGAATTTTAATGCCTAGTTTCTTGAGTTCTTTATATATTTTGGAGATCAGACCTTTGTCTGATATGGGGTTGGTGAAGATCTTCTCCCATTCAGTAGGAATGTGTCTTAATGACTGTGTCCTTTGCTTTACAGAAGCTTCTCAGTTTCAGGAGGTTCCATTTATTCATTGTTGCTCTTATTGTCTGTGCCACTGGGGTTATACATAGGAAGTGGTCTCCTGTGCCTATGTATTGCAGGCTACTTTCTACTTTCACTTCTATCAGGTTCAGTATGGTCGGATTTATATTGAGGTCTTTAATCCATTTGGACTTGATTTTTGTGCATGGTGATAGATAAGGATCTATTTTCATTCTTCTACAGGTTGACATCCAGTTATGCCAGCACCATTTGTTAAAGATGCTTTCTTTCTTCCATTGTATAATTTTAGCTTCTTTGTCAAATATGAGGTGTTCATAGGTTTGTGGATTAATATCCAGGTCTTCGATTCAATTCCATTGCTCAACATCTCTGTTTTTATGCCAATACCAAGCTGTTTTCATTACTGTAGAACTGTAATAGAGTTTGAAGTCCAGGATGGTAATGCCTCCAGAAGTTCCTTTATTGTATAGGATTGTTTTGGCTATCCTGGGCTTTTTGTTTTTCCATATAAAGTTAGTTATTGTTCTCTCAAGGTCTATGAAGAATTTTGTTGGGATTTTGATGGGGATTGCATTAAATCTATAGATTGCCTTTGGTAGAATTGCCATTTTTACTATATTGATCCTACCAATCCAGGAGCATGGGAGCTCCTTCCATTTTCTGGTATCCTCTTCAATTTCTTTCTTCAAGGTCTTAAAAGTTCTTGTCAAATAGATCTTTCACTTCCTTGGTTAGTGTAACCTCAAGATACTTTATGCTATTTGTGGCTATCGTGAGAGGTGATGTTTCTCTGATTTCCCTCTCTGTTTCTTTATCCTTTGTGTATAGGATGGCTACTGATTTTTTTGAGTTGATCTTGTATCCTGCCGTATCACTGAAGGTATTTATCAGCTGTAGGAGTTCTTTGGTAGAGTTTTTGGGTTCACTTATGTACACTATCATATCATCTGCAAATAGCAAAAGTTTGACTTCTTCCTTTCCAATTCGAATCCCCTTGATCTTCTTATGTTGTCTTATAGCTATTGTTAGAACTTCAAGCACTATATTGAAGAGATATGGAGAGAGTGGACAGCCTTGTCTTGTTCCTGATTTTAGTGAAATCGCTTTGAGTTTCTCTCCATTTAATTTGATGTTAGCTGTCTGCTTGCTGTATATTGCTTTTATTATATTTAGATATGGTCCTTGTATCCCTAATCTCTCCAAGACCTTTAATCATAAAAGGCTGTTGAATTTTGTCAAATGCTTTTTCAGCATCTAATGAAATGATCATATGTTTTTTTTTCTTTCAGTTTATTTATATGATGGATTACATTGATAGATTTTTCATATGTTGAACCAGCACTGCATCTCTGGGATGAAGCCTACTTGATCATAATGGATGATTTTTTGATGTGTTCTTGGATTCAGTTTGCCAGTATTTTATTGAGAATTTTTGCATCGATATTCATGAGTCAGATTGGTCTGTAATTCTCTTTCTTGGTTGCGTCTTTGTGTGGTTTTGGTATCAGGGTAACTGTAGCTTCATAAAAAGTGTTTGACAATGACTCTTCTGTTTCTATAATATGAAACACATTAAGGAGTATAGGTATTAGCTCTTCTTGGAAGTTCTGGTAGAATTCTGTGTTAATACCATCTGGTCTTGGGCTTTTTTTTGGTTGGGAGGTTTTTGATGACAGCCTCTATTTCCTCGCAAATTATATGTCTATTTAAATTGTTCATCTGGTCTTGTTTTAATTTCGGTATATGGTATTTATCTAAAAAACTGTCCATTTCTTTTACATTTTCCAATTTCGTGGCATACAGGCTTTTGTAGTAAGACCTAATGATTCTCTGAATTTCCTCAGTGTCTGTTGTTATGTCTCCCTTTTCATTTCTGATCTTGTTAATTTGAGTGTTCTCTCTCTGCCTTTTGATTAGTTTGGACAGGGGTTTGTCGATCTTGTTGATTTTCTCAAGGAACCAGCTCTTTGTTTCATTGATTCTTTGGATTGTTTTCTGTGTCTCTATTTTGTTGATTTCAGCCCTCAGTTTGATTATTTCCAGTCTTCTACTCCTCCTGGGTGAGTCTGCTTCTTTTTTTTCTAGAGCTTTCAAGTGTACTGTTAAGTCACTAATGTGTGCTTTCTCCATTTTCTTTATGTGGGCACTAAGTGCTATGAACTTTCCTCTTAGCACTGCTTTCATAGTGTTCCATAGGTTGGGGTATGTTGTATCTTTATTTTTGTTGAATTCAAGGAAGACTTTAATTTCTTTCTTTATTTCTTCCTTGACCCAGGAGTGGTTCAGTAGTTGACTGTTCAGTTTCCATGAGTTTGTAGGCTTTCTGGAGGTGGAATTGTTGTTAAATTCTAACTTTACTCCATGGTGATCCGATAAGACACAGGTGGTTACTAAAAGTTTTTTGTATCTGTGGAGTTTGCTTTGTTACCGAGTATGTGATCAATTTTTGAGAAGGTTCCATGAGATGCTAAGAAGAAGGTATATTCTTTCCTGTTTGGGTGGAATGTTCTATAGATGTCTATTAAGTCCATTTGATTCATTGCATCTGTTAGTTCTCTTATTTCTGTTAAGTTTCTGTCTGGTTTACCTGTCCATTGGTGAGAGAGGAGTGTTGAAATCTCCTACTATTAGTGTGTGGGGTTTGATGTGTGCTTTGAGTTCTAGTAATGTTTCTTTTACATATGTGGGTGCTTTTATATTAAGGGCATATAATACTTCGGACATCCTGATGGATTATTCTTGTTAAAAGTATAAAGTGTCCATCTCCATCTCTTCTGATTGATTTTAGTTTGAAGTCGATTTTGTTTGATATTAGTATAGCCACACATTCTTATTTCTTAGTGCCATTTGATTGAAAAACCTTTTCCCAACCCTTTACTCTGAGATAATGTCTGTCTTTGTGGTTGAGGTGTGTTTCTTGTAAACAGCAGAATGTTGGATCCTGTTTTCGTATCCATTTTCTTAACCTGTGCCTTTTTATAGGTGAATTGAGTCCATTGATATTAAGTGATATTAATGACCAGTGGTTGTTAACTCCAGTTTTTTTTTTGGGGTGGTAGGGTTTGTGTGTTTATCTTCTTTGAGTTGTGCTGGTGGGGGGTTGTTAGATGTCTGTGTAATTATGGGTGTTGTTTGCTTTATTCAGTTGTGGTTTACCTTCTAGTACTTTCTGTAAGGCTGGGTTTGTGGCTATGTATTGCTTAAATTTGTTTTTATCCTGGAATATCTTGTTTTCTCCATCGATGGTGAAAGAAAGCTTTCCTGGGTATAGTAGACTGGGCTTGCATCCATGGTCTCTTAGTGTCTGCAGCACATCTATCCAAGACCTTCTGGCTTTCATGGTTTCCATAGAGAAGTCAGGTGTAATTCTGATAGGTTTACCTTTATATGTTACTTGACCTTTTTCCTTTGCAGCTCTAAATATTCTTTCTTTATTCTGTATGTTTTGTGTTTTGATTATTATATGGTGAGGGGATGGGTTTTTTTGGATCCTGTCTATTTGGTGTTCTGTATGCTTCTTGAACCTTCATAGGAATATCCTTCTTTAGGTTGGGAAAGTTTTCTTTTATAATTTTGTTGAATATATTTTCTGGGCCTTTGAGCTGTAATTCTTCTCCTTCTACCCCTATTATTCTTAGATTTGGTCTTTTCATGTTGTCCCAGATTTTCTGGATGTTTTGCATTAAGAATTTGTTGTATTTGTTGTTTTCTTTGATTAATGAGTTTATTTTTTTCTATCGTATCTTCAGCATCTGAGATTCTTTCTTCTATCTCTTGTATTCTTTTGGTTATACTTGTCTCTGTAGTTCCTGTTCATTTACCCAGATTTTCCATATCCAGCCATCCCTTGGTTTGTGTTTTTTTCATTACCTCCATTTCAGTTTTCAATTCTTGAACTGTTTCCATTACCTGTTCGATTGCTTTTTCTTGGTTTTCTAGGGTATCTTTGAGGGATTTATTCATTTCTCCTAACTTTTTGTTAGTCTTCTCATCCATTTCTTTAAAGGAGTTTTTCACATCCTCTTTAATGGTCTCTATCACTTTCACAATGTTACATTTAAAGTCGATTTCTTCTACTTATTCTGGATTAGGTTGTTCAAGTCTTCCTGTTGCATATTCACTGGATCCTGGTGTTATCATGTTGCTTTTCAGGTTGTTGGAGGAATTCTTGCATTGGTGCCTGCCCACCTCTTCCTTTGAACGCGGTCAGGAGAGTCTCAGTGGCTTGGTCTGATTTATGTTGTGGCTAACTGTGTGCTTGGGGACTTTTCTTGTTCTACCCTCTCTTAGGTCCCCTCAGCACTGGAGTTGGCTCTCAGATCTGCTCCTCCCTGAAGTAGGCTGTGGTGGTGGATTTAAGGACCCCCTCCAGATGAATCTGCTGGTACTGGATCAGGGCCACTTGCTGGCCAAGGACCTCACAGATAAAAGGGCGGGCTTGGTATATGCTGGCTCCATGGAACAAAGAAACCCTTGCAGCCTTGCACTCACCACTTTGTTCCCAGAGCCTCAGCTCCAAAGCCGGCTGCGTTGGGAGGTCCTAGGACCCCGCAGATGGAAAGGGGTGCTTGGGGTAAGCTGGGGTGGGATAAGTAGGAAAGCCAGTAGCCAGGGAGAAGCCCTACTGAATGACCAGAAAGTTTAGGGAATTGGAGGGCGCTTGTACTCCCTTCCCTGGGTGTCTTGGTGGCCAGGCAAGGACACAAACACTTACCCCTCCAGATGGATCTGCTGGTACTGGATCAGGGCCAAAAATTCTTCTTTTTATAGATAATCAAAAGGATGTCAGTTCATACATATTTGAGAAATGTCAGATTTTCAAAGGAATCAAAAATAGCCAATGATATTTTGACTCTGGTCTGTAATGTTTTAACTCTGTGTAACTCTTGATATTTAGCCATTTGATCTCATAGAATCTTTAACACAAGGTTAGCTTCTCTCCCTGTCTCCCTTTTCATCCTCCTCTGCCTCTCTTCTCCTTTCCTGGAACTTTAGTTCATAACGGTATCCAGTGATTCTGTTTGTCTTTGGGATACTGACACGGAATTTGGGTTTAAATAGAGGAAGAATTGGGACAGGGAACGATATGAATGCATAATTAATGAGCAGTCCTGGTCAAGATGTGGTTCTGCCCTTAATTATCCTATATCCAGTTCCACAGGGTAGTCTGAGGACATGTGCATTGCTTGAGCAGACAAGGTGTCTTAGGTGTCTTCAGGGCATGGTTACTTTTGCTCCAGGTTATAGCCTTTTCATGGGTAACTGCCTTCATATCAGGGTAGGCAGATTCTCAGAGAACACCTCTAAATTTTGCTCCCAAAAGAAACAACAGGGCTACCTACTCTGGTCCTGGGGGTCAAGGCTATGCTAATATTTTGAATAGAGGAGCTGTGTAGTCGCATTCTCCTCCTGGCTCTTGTTTCCATCATTGGTTTTACTCTTCCTTCCTTTAATCATGTTTCCAGGATTGACTGACTCCATTGTGCTGTCCGGGTGTGAGATGCCAGACCTGTTCTCTTGAGTGTGGTAGTTGAGGAGGCACAAGGACATCTCTCCTGCTCTTATGACCTCAGGGCCAGCTCTCCCACCTGCCTCCAGCATTGATGAGGGTGATTTCTCCCTTGCCATCACATGACAGATAAGATTGATAATCTCCCCTGCCGCGTGACAGTTGAGTAACTTGTACAGCTCTCCCATGCTCACAACCTTGGGGCTGGCTCACCCACACCACCACACCGGTCATCTGTCACGTGGTGGCATGGGCAGGGGAGAGATACCTTCCCCCACCCCCACCCTACCAGCCATCAATGCCTCAGGCAGATGGGAGAGCTGCCTCTGTTCCCCACCAGCTGCAATACCTGGGAGAGCAGGCCCTGTACCACACCTGGGCAACACATGGAGCCATGTTGGCAGAGGTGTGGGTGAGCCAGCCCTGAAGTTGTGAGCATGGAAGAGCTGTCCCTTATTGCTCATTGGTCACATGGCAGGGAGGATTCTCCCCGTCAATGCCTGAGGCAAGCGGAGAGCTGGCCCTGAGGTCAGAAGAGCAGGAGAGCTGTTCCCGCCCCTCATGGACTGCAGCACTAGGGAAGGTAGCTCAGATGCTGTGCCTGGGCAACACAGTAGAGCTGGCCCTGAAGGTGTAGGTTAGGGAGAACCAACCCTGAAGACTTGAAAGCAGGAGAAGTTGCCCAGCCCTTTGCTCATCACTGCAAGGGGTGAACTAGCCAGGGAAATGCAGGAGAGCTCACCAGGGTGGTGAGGACAGGGGAAAGCTGGCGGGCTCGCGGGCTGACCAGGATTAAGAGTTGACCCACCCCAACATTCACACCATCAGTGATCTGCTATAGCACATGAAGGAACTATCCTGTAGACCCTAAGCTGCAGGATTTCCACAACACAGGGCCACAACAGAATAACCAAGAGGAGTTCCAGTGAGGTTCCGGTATGGATAATGTGACAGAAATCAGAGGCCTTGAACCTCTGATTTCTGAGGCAATGACTCTTTGCAATGAGAATTTGCATGTAAAGATGTATGGATAAAAGGGTAAACTGTGTGACTCTCTGTGTCACACTGTAGCTTCTATGGAGATATTGATTTTTCTTTTTCCTTTTTTCTCTTAAATTTTATTTCATTTTATTTTGAGGAGAGGTTGCAAGAACAGAGGGCAGATTCAGAGGGATGGAGAAATGAATGGGATGGAGATGCATGATGTGAAAGGCATAAAGAATAAATAAAAAAGAAAGTTAAAAATATTTTCAGAGACTGGAGTTATGGCTCGCTAATTAAGGGAGTGCTGTTTACTGCTCTTGCAAACACTAGAGCTTGCTTCTCAGTCCCTATGTCTGGCGACTCACAACCACCAGTACCTCCAGGTCTAAAGACTCCAACATACTCCTCTAGCCTCCATGGGCACTGCACTCATGTACATGAACACACATAGATATGCACAATTAAAATTTAATAATGAAACAAAATCTTTCAAGAATATTTTTAGCAGAATATTATTTACAAAGCTTATATTGTGTTTTTCTTTAGGCAACTTTATTGACATAATTTATGTATCGAATGGCTCATAATTGAAACTACAAAATTCAAAGTTTTTTTTATATCTATGGTTGTAACTATCAGCACTCTATAAATTAGGATGCTTCTCAGCCATGGAAATGGCACACACCCATTAGTAGCTGCTACTTGCTCCTCATTTCCATTCCTACTGGGCGAATGTTGTCTCCATGGTTTTGTCTGTTTGGACATTTCATATTAAGGGGATTTATACAGTATTTGTTTATTTTGCCAACTTCTTTTGTTTAGTGTAATTTTTAAGGTTTATCCAGGTTGTAGCATATTTCAGTACGTTTTTCTTTTTTCTTGAGAATACTTTAGAGATGAGATAAAACACAAAGAAAAGTAAAAGCAAACTCTTGTTGCAAGATAGCATTGCTCACACATGGGTGTGCCTCTTTCTCACCTCTTGGGTGAGCTTGTGGACTTGTATATATACATTATTTGTGTGGGTGTGTTGCAATGAGATAATGGCAGATATAGTGTTATATCCTGCTTGTGGCACCTGGATTTACTTAAAAGTGGTTTCTTGCTGGGCAGTGGTGGTGAACGCCTTTAATCCCAACTCTCTGGAGGCAAAGGTAGGCAGAGCTCTGTGAGTTTGAGTCCAGCCTGGTCTATAAAGTGAGCTCTAGGAAAGCCAGGGCTACACAGAGCAACCCTATCTCAGAAAAGAAAAACAAAAGCAAAAAAGTGGTTTCACATAGCATTGATATTCTTTGATAACATGGTCTTGTGACAGTCTCTTGTGTAAATATACTACAAGTAACAACTTTTTCCTTATTGTTGAAAGTTTAGCTGATTTTTTTCATATTCTTATTATTAAGTAATTATAAATAATCTTGAGTTGACTTCATGAGAAGTTTAAAAGAAAAACACACACACACACACACACACACACACGTATGATCACTATATGCCAATATTCTGATTCTTGTAATTCTACTCTTTTGAAACGAAGAAAGTAAATTGTCATGTCTCCCAGTCACTTACCTTCCCTTATTGTGGATTTCTTTTGAGTTATAAAGCACATTAATCCTCCACTAAACCTAGTTCAAATGAAATTCCTGAGAACCACAGCTAGTTTTGCAAATAAACAGTTGTAGTCACTAGGTGTTGGTGAAGCTATGGGGAGACAAGTTTTCGGTTTGTGGAACTGTAATTGAAGCAAGTCTGTGTCTGACAAAAATAATTTAAATATTCACCTACTTGACCCAAGGAGTCCACTCAAAAGTGTAAGGTGTAGATTGTTACGATCAAGCCAAGGACTGAAGAGGTAGCTCTGTGTTTGAAAACAACTTATTGTTCTTGCAGAGGATTTATGTTCAGTCCCTAATACCCACATGGTAGCTCACAACTGTCTGGAACTTCAGTTTTAGGGGTTCCAACACCCTTCCTGGCATCTGGAGACAATACACACACACACATACACACACACATATACACACACACACAGTGTGCATTCATGCATACATACATGTCACTCACACATACACATATATAAAATCAAATATTTTTAAAAAGATCAAGAGTCATCTTGCCCATAAAAATCTTGACATGAGAACCCTAATAAATTTAGTATGTATTGTCACTGTGCATCAAGTATGTTATCCATGTGTCCACTGTCAGCTGGGATTGAACCCAGAACCTCATGCACAATGATCAAATGCTCTGCCACTGAGCTACGTTCCTCCAGTGGGGATTAATATTTATGTAGATTATTTTAAGTAACAATTTGAGTTTCAGAGAAAAATTGGGCAGGAGGTACAGGGTTCCCGTAGCTGCACAGCCCATAAATGCACAGCCTCCTTGCGTCAATATCTTGAACTGAAAGAATGCGTTTGTTACATCAGTGAGCCTGCATTGGTCCTCTGTCTCCAAGGTTTTGCTTTTTCCACAGTGTCACACATTTGGAGTTTTACAATATTGAGCTTTTTGTAACCAGCTTTTTTCACTTACTGACATACCTTTAAGGTTCTCTGAGTCATTTCCTGGTTTGGAAGCTTTTTTCCTCCTGGGAACTGAATAATATCCAGGGGTACCAACATTTATCAGTGAACTTGTTAAAGAACATCATGTCAGCTACCAGGTTTGGGCAGTTGCCAATGGAGTTTCTTGCTCCAAAGACTCCTACAGTTGTTTTCTATGTATGTGGACATAGATTTAAATGTCTTTGGGTAAATACCATAGTTTGTAGTTGTCAGTTTGTCCAGTAATGATGTTTAGTTTTGTGCAAACTGTTTTACAGAGTGGCTGTGCTGGTTTATATGCTTGCCAGCAGTACACATCCTTGCTAACATTTGGTGTCCATGGTGGTTTGACTGTTGACAGAGGTTTTCTGTCCTGCCAAATCCCACAGCCATCAATCCCAAACAAACACACAGAGGTCTACATTAATCATAAACTGGTTGGCCTATTAGCTCAGGCTTCTTATTAACTCTTATAACTCGTATTAGCCCATAATTCTTGTCTATGTTAGCCAGGTGGCTTGGTACCTTTTTCGGCAAGGCAGTCTCATCTTGTTTCCTCTGCGTCTGGGTGATGGCTTCAGACTGTGTCTTTCCTCTTCCCAGAATTCTCCTGTTTTTGTCTCTCTGCCTCTACTTCCTGCCTTGTTGCTCCGCCTATACTTCCTGCCTGGTTACTGGCCAATCAGCATTTTGCTAAACAAGTACAAGAAACAAATCTTGGGTGAAGCCATTGTCCCATAGCAGTTTGACTTTTCCATATTCCAGTAAGTATACTGTGGCAGCCTATTGTTGCTTCAATTTGTAGTTCTGTAAATATGCATGGCATTGAGCATCTTTCTATGTGTCTATTTTCTATCTTCATACTTCCATTAGTGAAGTATCTGATCATGTCTTTTGTCTACTTTATATCAGGTCATAGTGTAATGCAGAGTACTTCTAAGTTTTAAAACGTTTCTTTCTGAGATATAATATGTATTCTTTTGAAGTGACAAAAGTAACACCATCTTGTCATGACTTCATTATGTATCTTCTTAACCCTCTACCCTAGAACAGTCATGTTTGCCTTGGCAACATATAACCATGGTCCAGATGCATGAATCAAAATAATTAATGCTTAAAATAATCAAAAAAGGGTAGAAAATAATTTTCATGTTATGCCTGAAATAACTATTATGTTGCAACTAAACCAATGTTGCAAGTTTACTCTGGCCCTTATCTAATATTAATGTACTTGTGGTTTTTGCTTTTAAAGATACTGTGCCCCTGAGCTTCAGTGCCAAGAGACTTTGAGTCATAAGCCTGCTCTTGGTCACTGGCTAAAATTAAAGGACCCTCATGCTCTTAATTGGCTTAGTTAGTGTGGTAGCTATATCTTTCTCAAATGAAAGGATTACCCTCTGGATCAGGGTGTCATCTTATGCTCATGCTCCTGAGCAATGGGGGGTACTCAGTTGGTATTCTCTTTATGTAATAGACTTGGTTTTTTCCTTTAGAAGTTTCAGTTTATCTGTTGAAGCTTAGAAGAAAAAGCAGCTTAATTATTATTTTAAATCTAGGATCCAGAAAATGCAGGGCTATTACTCAAGGGGATGTGTTCAGGGAGCACTTGCATTTTTAGATAAAATAATGCTACTATCTGCTCGTCAAATTATATTCAAACCCTGGACTTTTTTCCTTTCTTCTTCTTTCTTCTTCTTCTTCTTCTTCTTCTTCTTCTTCTTCTTCTTCTTCTTCTTCTTCTTCTTCTTCTTCTTCTCTCTCTTTCTCTTTCTCTCTCTCTCTTTCTCTCTTTCTGTCTCTCTTTCTTTCTTTCTTTCTTTCTTTCTTTCTTTCTTTCTTTCTTTCTTTCTTTCTTTCTTTCTTTCTCTCCAAGACTGTGTTTCTCTGTGTAGCCCTGGCTATTCTAGAAGTCACTCTGTACACCAGGCTGGCCTTGAACTGAACTCACAGAACTGCCTGCCTCTGCCTCCTAAGGACTGGGATTAAAGGCGTGTGCCACCATGCCTGGCCTTGTTTCCCCCTCAAAGCAAAGAAGTCTACAACAACTCAACCAAACCTCCAGCTGCTAAATCTGAGATTGAAGAGATGATATATGTTATGCCAATTTGAAGTTATTACAGAAAGCATGGCTATTATCAAGGAAGTTGGAGGAAATTTCACAGCATATTCATCAGCAGTGTTGCACAAACAAGTTTAGTTATGAGGTAGTTAGAGAGTAAAGGTTGACTTGGCCCTCTGGCTTGCTTAGCTAGCTTTTTAAATACATCTCAGGCCCATCTGCCCAGGGATTGCTCTGTACATAGTAGGCCAGGCCCTTTATCAATTAGTAATGAAGAAAATCCTTCCAAGACATGGTTACAGGCTAATCTGAGTGAAGGAGTTCTTCAGCTGGCATTCCCCCTTCCCAGCGGACTCTAGGTCTATGTCAAGTTGACAGCTGAGGTTAACTATGTCAATGGCTGAGTGCTGTGGGAGCTCCTTCTACTCCTTCAGCCACTAGCATTTAAGATAGCAGCCCACTGGGGCGTGGTTTCATTCAATTTAAAAAGTGGCAGCAGCCCTCTGCTCTCTCTCTTGCTTCCGGCTCCCCTTCCGACTGCTAGACTCTCTGTTTCCTGTTTGCTATGAGAGGACTGTGGTGTAGGACGGTGTTCTGTAAGTTTTTCCCCTCCAATAAATAACCCCTTTTAATCCAAACTGGTGTGGTATTGTTTTGCGGCTTTATCTGGCGCCTCAATGTTTGGTTTTAGAATCACCCCCCCACTCCTCCCCATCCCCCAGTTTGGCTGCGTGCTGTGGGCTAGGCTGCGGTGGCTTGGCACAAGCCCTCCCAGCCATGGCCTGTGTGAGGAGTCAGCAGTTAAAAACTCCACACCTTCCGGGTTCCATGCTGCCCGCCTGGTTTGCTGAGTGGTTTTAAATCCCCCTTACAGCCTAGGGCTTAGGTAGCATGAAACAGGTTGCTGAACTCTGAAAATTCCCTGGGGCAAAAACTCCTTGGGACATTCCAGCAGCTCAAATAGAATCACTGTTTGAAATCCCAGCAGCGTCATCGGGTGGGAGCTGCGATCCCCAGCGGAGCAGCAGGTGGGTTTCTTAACAAGTATTAGAGTGGATTTTACTACAGGATGTATCCTGACACCTTTCCATTGATTCCAGTAGCAACTCAGAAACAGCGCCATCTGCTGGTTAACAGGTAAAATGGCAGGTTTTGTTTTTAATGGGACACCAGCCACAATTTTTACTGCCACTATGGAAGAAATCACACGAGGTTTCTATGACCTTGGAGGTACCTCAATTTACTGGTTATTAGGTCTCAGTTTTCTTCTCCATATTATATCATTATGGAAGTATATGGCACTAATTTTTAGTATTAATACCATGATAGGCAAAATTGACTCCTTATCTAAGGGTACCAGGAACTTACCTGAAAGGGTCCAGGGTCTTGAATTTGACTTTCAGAAGTTATCACAGAGTTTTGATAAGGTAACAGACAGAATATACATCCAGGATGGCAACTTACATGATATCCGGGGGCAGTTCAAGGAGGAGATGTTATCTTTGAAAGGAAATATTAGGACCTTGGAATCACAGGTGCAGAATGGGAACCAGAAAATTGATGCCATAGGGAAATCACTAGAAACCTTTGCAAGACAGGTGATTCAGGCCTTTCAGGAGACAGTGATTAAGAGATTTGAAATGATTGAAGAAATTATCGGAGATGATGAACTGGGTGGGAAGACGCAAGGGCAGGATACAATGCCACCACCAGCTGTCAGAACTGGTTTATCCAGGGTTTTAGCGACATACCCTGTAATTTATTCTGACAAAGTGTCAACTTCTAAAGGCTCAAAGGGAGCCAAAGAAGTTAGATGGTCGCCAGTAAGAATAAATGACCTAAAGGAAATTAAGCAAGCCGTCATTAATTATGGCTTGTACTCTACCTTTGTTAAGGAAATGATAAGAATTTGGGCTTCTAATGTCAGGGCTATACCCCATGATTTCTCCCAATTGGCATTATTGGTGTTAGAAGATGGACCTTCCTTGATGTTTGGAGTTTATTTCAGAGAAGAATCCAAACATATGGAACAGCAAGGAAGGGCAAAAGGTGTGGAGGTTTCCTAGGATCAAATTCTTGACGTAGGAGCTTATGCTGATCCACAGGTCCAAGCTCTTTATGATGAAGAAGTATTGTCCCTACGCCACAAAGCAGCTTTGAACACCTGGGATAGGATACAGGAACCAGGTGAAAAGGTAGAGTCATATACCAGGGTTAGGCAGGGACAGGGAGAACCCTATACTGACTTTTTGCAAAGATTAATTAAGGCTCTGAACATAGGAGTAACAGACCCAGAAGCTAGATGACTAATTCTTGAATCGCTGGCTTTTGAAAATTCAAACCTAGACTGCAAGAAGATAATTGGGCCTTTGAGGTCTAGATCAGCACCTATGGATGAATGGATCCAGCATACCTTGAATTTTCAGACCTTTAATTACGATGATGAATCTTGGGTAGGAGAAGTGATTTCCAAAGTTATGAGGGGACATCAACCTACCAAATGTTTAATTGTGGTAAATTAGGACACCTAAAAAGGGATTGCAGGCAAGGAATTTCTAGGAATAACACTTCATCTGGAAATGGCAGGAATAAGAAAACTCAGCCTTCAGGTATATGTAGGAGGTGTGGTAAAGGAAGGCATTGGATCAATGAATGCAGATCAACAATAGACAGACAAGGCAACCCCATACCATTGGAAAACTCCCTGAGGGGACTCTTGCAGGCCCCCACACCAAAAGTGGCCCAGCCATTCCCAGTAACCATGGAGGACATGTCACACCAGGAAAATTAAAAACTCTAGAAGCTTCTGTGCAAGACCATAAGGTTCTAAATGATGGCTCAAATTTGGAGGATAAGTCAGAAATTCAATTAGGAAATAAGAAGCATATATTTTGGCAAACCTCTATAAATGATCAGAGACCAAAGCTGAGAGTACGTATTAATGGAATTGTGATTGTTGGATTGATAGACACAGGAGCAGATGTGAGTATCATCACTCCAGAATCTTGGCATCCAAATTGGCCTCTTCAAGAGGCAGATGTTCAATTACTAGGAATTGGAACCATATCTCGAGTTAAACAAAGCATGAGATGGGTTAACTGTATTGGGCCAGAAGGTCAAAGAGGAAAGCTAAGGCCATATGTAGCTGATATTGCAATAAATTTATGGAGCTGTGACCTGCTACACCAATGGAATACCCAGATTAACATTCCTGCAGTCCCAGGAACTCAAAATTCTGGGAAGGATGTAATAAGGTACTATGCACGAAGGTCACCAGCCATTCAGGCTGTACAGGAACATAAAGCAACTAACAGCCATTTAGAGGTACCAATAGCCCTACCTTTAAAATGGCTAACTGAGAAGCCAATATGGATTAAGCAATGGCCTCTTGCTGAAGAAAAATTGCAGGCTTTAGAACAATTGATACAGGAGCAATTAGATGCTCGGCATATTGAGGAGTCAACTAGCCCTTGGAATTCTCCTGTGTTTGTTGTAAAAAAGAAATCTGGCAAATGGAGAATGGTGACAGATCTAAGGGCTGTCAACAAGGTAATTTAACCTATGGGCCCTCTACAGTCTGGAATCCCTCTGCCTTCTCTGTTACCCAAAGGATGGCCTCTTATAGTTATTGATTTAAAGGATTGCTTCTTTACTATACCTTTACAAGAGAAGGATAGAGAAAAATTTGCCTTCACAGTGCCTACTTATAATAACTCTCAGCCTACTAGGAGATACCAGTGGACTATCCTCCCACAGGGAATGTTCAATAGCCCTAGCCTGTGTCAATACTTTGTAAGTCAGCCATTAGAAATAATCTGTAAGCAATTCCCTAAGTCTATAATTTACCATTACATGGATGACATTTTGCTATGACATTTTAGAAAGAATGTTTGAGGAAGTAAAGATAATTTTGCCTAAATGAGGATTACAAATTGCTCCTGAAAAGATTCAAAGAGGAGATTCTGTTAATTACCTAGGTTACAGAATAGGTTTACAGAAAATTAGGACACAAAAGGCACAAATTAGGAGAGACTGGTTATGGACTCTTAATGACTTTCAAAGATTGTTAGGAGATATTTCCAGTCTACGACCGGCTGTTGGGATAACACCTGATTTAATAATTCATTTAAACAAAACCTTATAATGGTGATAAAGATTTGAATAGTCCCAGAGAATTAACAGCTGAAGCAGAAAAGGAACTGACAATGATTGAGGAAAAACTACAGGAGGCACATGTGGATAGGGTGAATCCAAATCTTAGTTGTATTCTAGTCATATTGCCTTCCATAATTTCTCCTACAGGAATTTTAATGCAGAGGGAAGATATTATTTTAGAATGGATCTTTTTACCACACAAAACAAGTAAAAAATTAAAAATTTATGTGGAAAAAGTCTCTGAATTAATTATAAAGGTAAACTGAGACTTTGTCAGCTAGCAGGTATAGATCCAGCAGAAATTATAGTGCCTTTCACTACTGATGAAATAAAAAGGTTATGGGAAGACAATGAACCATGGCAAAGAGCTTGTGCTAATTTTCTGGGAGAAATTAATAGCAACTATCCCAAAAGCGGTAGACTTAACCTTATAAAGAGAACTTCTTGGATTCTTCCTCGAATTGTACATGCTACTCCAATAACTGGAGCCTGTACATTTTATACTGATGCTAATAAATCAGGGAAAGCAGGTTACAAATCAGACGAATTGAGTAAGGTGGAACAAAGCCCTTATACTTCAGTCCAGAAGGCAGAATTATATGCCATTCTTATGGTGCTAAGAGATTTTAAAGAACCTCTTAATATAGTCACTGATTCACAATATGCAGAAAGAGTTATCTTGCATATTGAAACTGCTGAATATACACCAGACGATACAGAATTGACTTCATTGTTTATCCAGGTACAAGACGTGATCAGGAATAGGCTTTGTCCGATGTACATAACACACATCCGGTCCCATACTATTCTGCCAGGACCTCTAGCACAAGGTAATGCAGAAATTGATCAATTATTGATTGGAAGCTTGTAGGCCTCAGAATTTCATAAAAAACATCACGTCAATAGTAAAGGTTTAAAGAAAGAGTTTTCCATTACATGGCAACAAGCTAAGGTGATTATAAAGAGATGCCCTACTTGCTCTTTATATAACCAAACACTGCTACATTCAGGGACTAACCCAAAGGGTACTCAAAGGAATGAAATCTGGCAGATGGATGTGTTCCACTTGCAGAATTTGGAAAATTAAAATATGTACATCACACCATTGACACTTATTCAGGCTTTCAATGGGCAACTGCTTTAAGCTCAGAAAAAGCTGATTCAGTAATCACACATTTATTAGAAGTTATGGCCATCATGGGTATACCTGCACAAATAAAAACAGATAATGGTCCAGCTTATGTCTCTAGGAAAATGAAACGTTTTTTTGCTGATTATAATATTAAGCATGTTACAGGTATACCATACAATCCTACAGGTCAGGCAGTCATAGAAAGATCAAATCAAACTATAAAGGATATGTTAAACAAACAGAAAGGGGTGGAAAATGCCCCCAGCAATAGATTACATAATGCCTTATTAACCTTGAATTTTCTTAACGCTAACGAGAAAGGAACAACAGCAGCAAAAGGACATTGGATAATGGAAAAATCTGCTGAACTAAATCAACCAGTTTATTTCAAGGATGTGTTGACCTATCAATGGAAGCCAGGAGATGTGCTACGTTGGGGCAGGGGTTTTGCTTTTGTTTCTACAGGAGAAGAAAAATTGTGGATACCATCAAAATTAATAAAGGTTCAGTTTGAAGAGGAGAAACCTCTTGGAAAGGAGAAATGACAACTAATTCACAATGATGATAATCATACAGGTGGTAAGAAAAACTTATAGGATGGGGGCAGGGTTCTGTTCTTATCCCCACAGGAAAACACTCATCTTTGAAAAATTCAAGGAACCCTGGATATTTGAATACTGACAGATGGAAAAAATTACTACCCAATATGGATCACCAAGAAAATCGAATAGGTTTCATAAGTAATAATAAAATACACATATTTTTGTTTATTTATATTCTTAAGTATATAGAGCTGGTTTTGGAGTGGGACTCTGGCTCAGACCCTCTCTAATTCCAAGCCTGTTGTTAAGAGAAAAACCCAGAGTTTCTGGAGTTTCTGTCTCATGTCAAGAGCCATGATATGGGACAGAAAGAATAACGAATTTAGAAAACATCTTTGCTTTTCTTCATGTCTATCATATCTTTCATTGAATATATGTATAATTAATGTTTAAGTTTTCCACAATGAACAATGAATTTTCCTGCAGTGATCTTTGAAGTTTCCAGGAAGAAGATGGGGGCCCATAACAACAACTCCACCTGGTTAATATGACATCATGATACTGATAGCACTACTATAAGACCTGTTTCAAGTACCAGCTGCACAAGACAGTTCCAACTTGATTAGCTGAAATGGTGCACATCTTTTACAACATTCTGGACAGACCTCCACAAAATACTCAGAGTCTTTTTTCAATTTTACCAGACATTGATCTTGAAATTTAACCATCATTTTACTTTTACAGGATCCCCTAGAAAGAACATCGCCCCCATGACAGCTGGAAGTAATTCTAGAAGACAATGTCCCCTCTCCCAGTAAAGTTTGTCCTCAGGTTTAGGGACATCATTTAGGGGTTGATTATAATTGGTATACGGTTGAGGGTTGGGGAGGAATTTTATAGGCTCAGAGATCTTTTTGAAAAAAAAAAGGGAAAGGGAATGATGAGATAATAGATTGGTATTTGTGAGTTATTGTTTACAGATAATTACATTGGCATAGATTCTTGTATATGGATACAAAGTTAAATTGAATATTGTATGCATGCATGCTTCTACCTCTGTTTAAAACATTTTTTATGTATTGATATGTATATTGATATATATTTACCATATTGCAGTGTACATTTCTACCTCTGATTAAGATACTTATATATTGTTTATGTATTGATATATATTTATTTACCATATTGCAATGTATACTTGTACATTGTTTACATTTGGAGGGACATTGTCCTCATTTATTGCACAGTTGTTTATTCTCTTAGTCTTTAAGTTAGATAGGTATTAAGAATTTTAGATCAATAGTCATCTATGTTTGTCATATTTGTAGTTAGACTAATCAGGTTCTTTAGATACATAGAGATTATATTCTGTATAAATAATCTTCAACCTCTTCAAAGTGCTGTAGAAGATGGCATTTAATCTAATCTAGAGTTCTGTGGTAGTGAGTCACAATCGCTCCTGGCAACACCGATCTATTCACGAGAGATTGTTGAGCGCCAAAGCCACTCCATTTGGAGCTTGTCTTCTTCTTGGCAAAACCGGCCTCTGGGCAAGGAACTGCCCATACCTCAACTACTGACAAAATACATAGTATCCGGAAATGGATAAGCAGAACTGTCAAATCTTGCCAAGACAGGGTAAGACGGTTTTGAAAAATTTCTTGCCTTTAAAAATAATCTGTCAGTTA
The DNA here is from genome assembly GCA_004026605.1 of Ondatra zibethicus. Lineage (NCBI taxonomy): Eukaryota > Metazoa > Chordata > Mammalia > Rodentia > Cricetidae > Ondatra > Ondatra zibethicus. The sequence continues at coordinate 46,626 of PVIU01008774.1, forward strand.
TTCTAGGCCTTAGCCAAAGTTGGTTGCTTCAACGCTGCAAACATGACTTTGGGTGATTGCCCAGGTAGCCAGTTGTCTCTGTGATTTGTTGCATATTTTGGAAGTTGCTTGATTGCACTTCCTAATTACTCAGGTAATGTTATTTCCCTTCTCAGATCTTCAATGGGGTTGAAGAATAGATAAATGTAGTTACTTTCCTCTCATGACTTGGCCAAGTTATTTATTATACAAGACTTAAGCTAGTTAGAATAGGATATTTGTTTTTACTGTATATAATTTTGTAGTAGGTTTAGAACTCTCTTACTTAAACAAAAGGGGGAGGTGCTGCGGGAGCTCCTTGCTCCTTCAGCCAATAGCCTTTAAGATATCAGCCCACTGGGGCGTGGTTTCATTTTAAAAAGTGGCGGCAGCCCTCTGCTCTCTCTCCTGCTTCCAGCTCCCGTTCCGACTGCTAGACTCTCTGTTTCCTGTTTGCTACGAGAGGACTGTGGTGTAAGACGGTGTTCTGTAAGTTTTTCCCCTCCAATAAATAACTCCTTTTAATCCAAACTGGTGTGGGATTGTTTTGCGGCTCTAACTGAGGCAGATTAGTACTGAGGCTTTCTTATTCTCATATGATGATAATGGTGGAACTAAAGTTATTGGGGTGTAAATGGGGGATATAGAAAGATATGGTGCCTGGCCCGCAGTTCTGCAATACAGAAAACACTGGTCCAGAAAGGGATCAAAGGAGTCTGGGGCTGTAGAACATCTAAAAGAAGAGCAAAGCCCATCTAGATGTGGCCATATCCTTCAGGAAATGGGTGAGGCTGGTTTCTTATGTGCTATAGGAAATCCTATAGCCAGTAGTTACCCGCCCACTGGGGCGTGGCCTCTTATACTATTTATGCTGGTGTAGAGCATGCGTCTGGCCTCTTTCCCAGCTGTGGGATTCGGTTTCTGTTCTCCATTCCAGCAGAGGATTCTGCTTTGTGAATCTACCCCCAAATAAATAACCGTCTATTATTCTCAGTTCTGAGCTAGTGTGGGATTTTTTGAAGTGTCCTTCTTCATCTGGTGCTCAATGTGGGGCCCGAACCCACGACCATGAGATTAAGGGTCTCATGCTCTACCTACTAAGTTTGCATGAGACCATGTTCTTGGACACTTCTCAGACTTTAATCTTTATAGTTACTTTATGTCTATAAACTTTATGAAAAGGCGTACCTTCATTTGACAGAACTAATATGGCCAGAATAAAATTATCCTCTTTTTTCACATATTGGTGAAAAACTGGAATAGTTTATTTTAATTTAGTCATAGAGTCTTGAAAATGAGTTTCAAAATCTTCCTTTTGATATTTTTTTTGGAGGCCAGTTACTAACTCGAATGGATATTAGGAAATAGAGCATAAAATATCCATAATATACTGTGTCAGAACCTTGAATAATTCAAACATTCATTTGGTCTCTGCTGTTTTATGTTTCAGACTTTGACTATATGGATTAAAGTTTAAAAATTCTCAATGTCTTGCAGGACAAAATGAGTAAAGCTACATCATGATAACCCTGTCCCATTTCTTTTTGAATATATATTGTTATTTTAATTGATACATAGTAATTGCACACAATTATTGTAATTAAGGTACAGCATAGCATTTTAATAATGTATAATGTACATAATAATCAGATGAAAATAACTGGTATGTTTCATCAGACTTAACTATCTCCTTTCTTGCTGTTACATGGCTATTTCACATAGTCAATTAATTGTTGTCAACTGTAGGTATCATACAAAACATTAGATGTTATTCCTTCATCCACATACACTATGGTGGGAGCTGTCAGTTATCTTTTCTCCATTCCTCTATATTTTTGAGGATACAGGGCTCAGACTCCTAGATTGGATGGGGCTGAAGAAGAAAAGCCTTGCATATCACGTTGAGGTCTTGTCGTCCCCTTGAAGGCAATCTCAGTAGTTCTTTATAATCTGGAAAAGTGAATCAGGTCTGGACTGATCTCGGCAACTGACCGGCAGCCTGAAAGAATCACGTAGTGAGCCTGCTGCCAGGCAGGTGAGCGGGCTTAGCGGGGAGAGGTCCCTGGATGCAGATCTGATGACCTGGGTGTGCGTCCCACAGAAGAGCTGGAGAGAAGCAACTGCCAAGAATTGTCCTTTCCCCTGCACACCTGCTCCTCCACATCCTCTCTCCACTGTGTGTCTCTCTCTCTGGGTCTCTCTCTCACTGTCTCTGTCTCCCCCATGTGTGCATGTATGCATGCATTTGTGCCTGTGTCTATGTGTTACACTCTCTATCACAGCTCATTTCTCTTTCTCCATAGGCATGGGATATGCAACAGGAACAAGCCTTTAGTCTTTGTGCTTAAAGGCTTAACACCTTGATAAAGTGTTGTTCATATTGAATAAGTACTGGAATTCTCGTTGCGTGGTTGTAGTGGGAATGAATGATCTCAAGTTGCTCATAGTTTACACATAACCAGATCAAAATGTAAGACCACACACACACAATCTCTATTTTAGCACCAAAAACCTAACAGCATGCACTAGCTGTCTTTGGTCTTTAGCTCAGTTCTAAAGGTGGGTGTACTTAGGCAGTCTGTACTAGTCTGGGAGGAAGAATAGACTCAAGGATACTGTAGGAGTTTGGGTGAGTACCCTATATACCAATTGCCTCCTAGGGAAGTTTCTGCCAAGGAAAGAACGTTCTTTATCAGAAGACCTTAATTAGTATGTACCATGAAGACTAGAGCCGGCTTCCACATGGGGATTGAGAAAGAATCTAGACAGCAGGGCCAGCATGGGGGTTTGGGGAGCTGTGAGACAGGGCAGCAAGCAATCCCTGGCGACGGCAAGCCTGAAAGAATTTAGCAAGAGGCTGCGTGGTACTAAACTTGATGTAGCCACCTTCACCTCCGTCCATATGTGTCACAAAAATGTCCCCACCGAGAGATACTTTTCCTAAAAGAAATTAGGAAAGGGTTGACTTTCACACCAGGGCTGAGAGCCTTAGACAGCCACAGATGGAACTAATTAGCAACTGACCATGACCTTCAGAGCGGCACAATGTTTCCACTGCCAGACAGCATCCTCCCCCCAATTTCTTTGTAGAACATTTCTACCCTGTTCTCCCTTCAAGACAACTACAGAACCCAGGCAGGGTTAAGCAGAGTGAAGGAGTTCAGCTTCCCACTGTAAGCCAGCCACCTGAATCTCTGGATGGAGAGCAAGGAGCAACGAACAGAATACATACCTGAAAGGGCCATAGAAGTGTGGAACTCTGCTTTTAAAATATTTAAAACTTCCCGAACACCATGTTCACCCTGAAAAGTAGGAGGGGAGAGACAGGGCTTTAGTAGAACACTCTGACCGCCTGTTGGGGGCAAACTGTGTGTACGGTCAGTACTGTTGCAGGGAGGATAGAATCAATGAAATCAGAATTATGTAGAGACTAAAAGAAAACAAAGCGGGAAAGGAAGGGTGAGGGATGGTGAAGTCTGTGGAACATTGCAGAGGCCTGAAGGGGAGGCAACCTGAACTTTACGAAGCATCTTCACTGGAAGTTGGGTTGCAGAAAACCATGGGAATGAATGCCAAGTTCAGAATCTCTTGCTAGCAATCCTACCTTGTAGGTAAGGCCCCAAAGGATTGGTCTTCCGAGAAAAATGCACTTAGCCCCAAGGGCCAGCGCCTTCAACACATCATTGCCGGTTCGAACCCCACCATCCATATACACTTCAACTCTCCCTTTGACAGCAGCCACCACTTCTGTCAGTGCATCGATCTGAGAAAGAAAGACACACGGATTCAGGTGATTCTGCTTAGCTTCTCATGGCACCGTGAGATGAATGTCCTCCCAAAATAGAAGAGGACCAGGCCATCCAAGCAAATGCTAAGTCCTTCACTGTTTTCTCCAACTGTGCTGCAGTCTCCTGAGGCCTGGAGCCTCCAGAGGACCAGATGAGAGTCCTGCTCACTGTCCCTGCAGCCATTTTCACCTCCCCTCCAGTCTAGCTTCCGACTTCTAGCAATTCTCTCTGGGTTGGACGATATGCTTGGTTCCTAATTATATACTCAGGGGCCGTCTTCCCAGTCATAGGATTCACTTGGCACTAGGGAACCTGTTGTCCTTCATTTTCCTTCTCTCATCTCTGTTTCTAAGATGTCAGAGTCAGAGATGTCCTCTGCTACTTAGACACCAAGTCTTTTTATTTTTCAGAAGAATAAATATGACCAGATCCTGATACTGCGAAAGCAATCCATCAGAAAGCTGCCCAAGTCTGAGCAGAGTCATAATTAAAAAAACAAAACAAAACAGGGACGAAATAACTTTGTCCTTTGATGTTGGTATGGAGGGAGCACAGGATGTATGTTAGACCTGTGTAATAACTTGAGAAAACTCATGTTCAAGTCTGATTTGGAATATTTTTATGATGCTGTAGAAAAGGAAATAAGCGTATATAAAAATCCCTCTAGGCCTCTGCAGCAGAGCAGCTGATAGTAATTGAGAAGTAGAGCACCGAAGCCAAGAGAGGTAGCACCTGGAGACCCAGAACTCAGGAAGCAGAGGCGAAGAGAACCAGGAATTCAGGGTCAGCCTGGGCTACATAAGATTCTCAGAAGAACAAAAATAGGGCCTGTGAGATGTTTCAGCAGGTGAAGGCATTTGCTGCACTCACCCATAGTCATGGACACAGGTGAGCATGCACACACATACACCTATACACACAGGTGAGCATGCGAACGCATACACATACACGCAAGTGAGCATGCACACACATATACAAACAGGTGATCATGCACACACATACACATATACACACAGGTGAGCACGCACACACCCACACATACACACAGGTGGGCATGCACACACATACACATATACACACAAGCAAGCATGCACACATGCACAGGTGAGCATGCACACACTCATACACACAGGTGAGCACACACACATACACATATACACAGAGGTGAGCACGCACACACATACACATATACACACAGGTGAGCATGCACACATACACACAGACACAGGTGAGCATACACACATACAAATACATACACACAGATGAGCATACACACATAAACACACATACACACAGGTAAGCATGCACACACACATACACAAAGGTGAGAATATACTCACAGATACAGGTGAGCATACACACATACACACATACACACCGGTGAGCAAATACACACTAAATAAATAAATAAATGTAAAAACTAAATTAAAAAGTGAATACATGAAATAATAACAGTAGAAATTGATTTCATTCTAGGGTGTAGAATAGTCCATTTTTAATAAGTCAGAACAGGCCATTTACTGAATTCCTCTGAAAATGCTGTGTCTTGATTCCAAGAGGAAGCACAAAGACGTCTCCGCTCCCCTCCCTTCCTCTCCTCTCCCCTTCTACTCTCTCCCATGACTGCCAGGCTCCCAATTACTCAAGAGATCATGTCTTTTTCTCCTTCCTATGTAGATTCATGTATGTCTCTCTCTTAGGGTCCTCTTTGTTGTCTAGGTTCTCTGGAGTTATGAATTGTAGGCTGTTTTTTTTCTTTGCTTTATGTTGAAAAGCCACTTATTTGTGAAACATATTACATTTGTCTTTCTGGGTCTGGGTTACCTCACTCAATATGTTTTTTTCTAGATCCATCCATTTGCCTGCAAATTTCAAGATGTCATTATTTTTTTTACCACTATGTAGTACTCCATTGTGTAAATGTACCATGTTTTCTTTATTCGTTCTTTGGTTGAGGGGCATCTAGGTTGTTTCCAAGTTCTGGGTGTTACAAATAATGCTGTTATGAACTTAGTTGAGCACATGTCCTTGTTGTATGATTGGACATCTTTTGGGTATATATCCAACAGTAGCATTGCTGGGTTTTGAGGTAGATTATTTCCTAATTTTCTGAGAAATTGCCATACTGATTTCCAAAGTAGCTGTACTAGTTTGCACTCCCAACAGCAATGGAGGAGTGTTCCCTTTACCCCACATCCTCTCCAGCATAAACTGTCATCAATGTTTTTGATCATGGCCATTCTGACAGATGTAAGATGGAATCTCAGAGTTGTTTTGATTTGCATTTCTCTGATGGCTAAGGATGTTGAGCATTTCCTTACGTGTCTTTCAGCCATTTGAGATTCGTCTGTTGAGAGTTCCCTGCTTGGTACAAGGACGGTGTGTTCTATGGAGACTCACAGAACAGGCTTACTCATCTCTTTGAAGTATTTTCTTTTGCAGATGCAATTGTGAGGGGCCTTGCTCAGGCTTATTGATGAGACAGAAGTGATGATAAGGTTAAAATCCAAAGCTACATTCTGGTCCTTAACCTGATCTCCTTGTTGGCTCAATATTCTTGCTTGAGTCACTGCTCAGAGAGAGGAGTGTTATCTCAAGGCAATCTCCACTGAGGTTTCGGTTTGGTTAGTTGCGTCAAACGCTTTGCTCATTGAAAGTCAATATATGAGGAGAAATGGAAAAAAAAGCAGATACCAAACCCACCCATTATTAACAATGAAGCTCTATTAACTCAGCCAGTGGGCCAATTTGTAAGCCAGATCCTGGAAGTGAAGGGCCCATTTTCAGTCCCCTGCTCCCTTGATCGTCTGTCTCCTGACTTGAAAGGCACAGCTACACCTCTCAATCCAGCTTCACTGAGAGGCCCAGTGGAGTGAGCCTTTCTCCACACAGGCCTGGCACCCCAGTGCTCTCAATAGGCAGGGCCTGCCAGCCAGGGAGTGATGGGCAGCTCAAGTCACTTGGCTCCACAGGCCTCGGAGCCCAGCTAGAGCGGCTTTGGAATTCCCCAGTCTTAGACTCTATCTGCTGAAGAATTAAGCAAGGACACACTTAAGGCTTTAAGTGTGTTTGATGTATTGTTTAGAATATTTTAAAAAGTGAAGTCAGATATAGTGGCGCATGCCTGTAATTCCCCCACTCAGGAAACAGAGGTGGGAAGGCAGAGCATCCAAAGCTAATACGGGAGACGTGGCGCAGCCTTATCTCAGTCAAACAACAAACAAACCAAGCGAAAAGAAACAAAGTAGGAAATACTGGAACCAATACAGATGTTCAGCTATGAGGGGATGATTATATAAATTGTCCATTCATGACAGAACACTAAAAAGAACAGAGGCTTATGAATAAAAGAACATGCCTAAAACATTGGGCAACTGAATAGGAGGAAATTATGAAACATATTAATATGTACATATATATATTAAAAAGCAAAAGATCTATTTTTATTAGTAAGTACCAAAATATTAACACCAATGATTGTGATGAAATTACCGGTGGATTTCTTTGTGTGTTTATATTTTTATTTTACTGGAAACAAAGTCTATGAAGAGAAGAAAGTGAAAGTCACTTGATTAAACTACTATAAATTCCATATTTTCAAATTCTATTCCTTACACTCATGTAGATTTACAACAGTTTTAACTAACATTTCCTTAGTTTTATTTATTTTCTGCATATAACTTTAGAGCCATTTTAATTTTGATTCAATTCTGCTTTTCCAGAGAGAAAACCAGAATAGCACCAATTTAAGAAACTCATATTCCAGTCTATCCTTTCTCACACTGCATCAATGGTCATACACCTATTTAGTTTTCTTATTTTTTTTATCCATTTTATATACCAACCACAATTCCTCCCTCTCTCTCACCTCCCCCAGCCCACCCCCATCCACTCCTCAACCTGACAGAGGGTTGATCTCCAAAATATATAAAGAACTCAAGAAACTAGACATCAAAATACCAAATAATCCTATTTAAAAACAGAGTACAGATCTAAACAGAGAAATCCCAACAGAAGTGTGGAGACCCAAAAATGTGAGCCTATCCCACCTTGTCTGAAAGTAAGAGTTTGAGCTGATTTTTGCTCTCTCAATGTTATTAACAACAGGTGTGGCTACAAACAAGCGATTCTGGCCTCGGGTGTGGCTAATTAGTATTTTGAGTGTTGAAGTAGACCTGCTCCACCTGGACCAAAAGTTGGCGCATTCAAGACTGACTATTACTTGCTTTATGGTCATGAGGCTTGTTGCCTGCCCCCTCCCATTTTGGAGTGAAGTATACAAGCATGTGGAATAAACGAGGTGAATATTCCCTGAGTTCGGTGTTCACCGAATGTCCTTCCTGATGCTGGCCTTTGTGTTTCTTTTTTTGTCTCCGTTCCTCTTACCTAAAATTTCTAATCCTCAAGCTCCAACCCTGGAATGCACCAAGCAGCTGTGGCTAGGATCTTGGCAGAAGTCACCCCAAAAAGGTGGCTCTTGACACAGAAGGATCTCAAATGGCCGAAAGACATTTAAAAAACTGTTCAGCATTCTTATCAGGGAAAAGCAAATCAAAATGACTCTGAGATATCGTCTTACACCTGTCAGAATGGCTAAGATCAAAAACACTGATGACAGTCTATGCTGGGGAGGATGTGGAGTCAGGGAAACACTCCTCCACTGCTGGTATGAGTCCAAACTTGTACAGCCACTTTGGAAATCAGTATGGCGGTTTCTCAGAAAATTGGGAATCAATCCACCTCAAGACCCAGAAATTCCGTACTTGGGCATATAGCCAAAGGATGCTCAATCATACCACAAGGACACTTTCTCAACTATGTTCATAGCAGCTTTATTCGTAATAACCAGAACCTGAAAACAAGCTAAATGCCCCTCAACCAGAGAATGGATAAAGAAAATGTGGTACATTTACACAAAGGAGTATTACTCAGCTGTTAAAAACAATGACATTATGAAATTTTCAGGCAAATGGGTAGAACTAGAAAAAACCACCCTGAATGAGGTAACCCAGGCCCAGAAAAACAAATATGGTGTGTACTCACTCATAAGTAGATATTAGATGTAAAGCAAAGGAAAACCAGACCACAATCCACAGCTCCAGAGAAGCTAGGTAACAAGGAGGACCCTAAGAGGGACACACTGATTGTCCTGGGAGAGGGAAAGAGATGAGATCTCCTGAGTAGACTGGGACTGGGGTGGGGGTACAGGGGAGAGGATGGAGATAAGAAGATGGGGGATGGGATGGTTGGTTGGGGGGGGATGGGGTGGGAGAGCAATGAAAGAGATCTTGATAGGGGTGTTTTTTAAAAAATTATTTCCTTTTGTTCATGGATGTTTTATAAGAGGTAAAAGGAATTGGGGAGGAAAAAGTTTTACTTCTGTTTGTTAAATGAGAAGTGTCTTTGGGGAAAAGAGCGTTAATAGATCTTCGAAGACAAATTAACAGCTGTTTTCCATTTAAAGACTCCTTCCCTACTTCCCTTTCCGCGTTTTCTTACTCTCCAGCACCATGCAGAACAGACACACATTTGTGAGCTAGTGAAAGCTGTTAGAGATTTGAATAAAGGATTTCGTCAGTGTGCTATGCTCTAGTGAATCAGTGCATTTTAGATCCATGTTGAAAAACACTTTTGTGTCCACGTGAGGTGCTGCTCCTTCCTACAATGTGTCAGATAAGAAATCTTGAGATTTCTATAAATCCATGAAGACACATCAGCTTTAATCGGATCACTGCTGGCCGAAGACAGGGGCCTCAATGCCTTTTGAACATCTCATTCGCTACTGTGAACTTTACACGTTAGCTGATGTCTGTAAACTCCAGTATCCTAACTGTAAAATTAGGATATATCTATTTTGCAGCAGTGTCACAGAATTTAGGTATGTTACCCATACAATTTACAAAAATAGTCATGTGTACATTAGGCTGTTATTAGTTATTAATCATCCTTAAAATCTATAAGCACTAGCCCTGATAAGGGAGGACAATGTGCAGCAGATTTAGTAGGGGGCTTTGGTGTAGCCATGCATAGAGCATTCAGACGCACCCCTCGGAAATCACCCTACTTACTGAAGCAGGAACCTCGTCAAGCTGCCTCCCACCATGGTTGGAAACCCAGATGCCTTGGACGTTATATTTCACTGCTAACTCTGCATCCTCTTTCATCAAAATCCCCTTGAGGATAATGGGCAATGGAGTTATACTCTGAATCAAGGAGAGGTCATTCCAGCAGAGAGATGTACTTGGCAAAGATGTGGGGGCAGGACGTGTGGAATTTCTCTGTAGGGAATGGGAAGGTGAATGTTAGTCCCAAACGCCCACACCACCCGAGTCACTCAGAAGATGAGTGCACTTGAAGTAATATTATTTGTAAGCTATGAGACCTGAGCAAAGCTACCCAGCTCTGGTTCTAGCTCCTTCCTCTCACAAAAGTTGTATAAAGAAATCCTGCTTCAATGACTTGTTCACTGACAGTTAATCAATGTCTTTGCTTGATAATTATTCTAGGATTTGGAGGCACAATGACAGATAAGACAAATCTATACTTTAAAAGGGTGCAGAGTTTAGTATGTGAGATGAATAAGAAAAAAAACAGTATGGGTCATTTTGACATTTTCTTTCCTTCCTTCCTTCCTTCCTTCCTTCCTTCCTTCCTTCCTTCCTTCCTTCCTTCCTTCCTTCCTTCCTTTCTTTCTTTCTTTCTTTCTTTCTTTCTTTCTTTCTTTCTTTTTTTGAGACAGGTTTCTCATGTAACAACTCTGGCTGTCCTGGAACTTGCTTTGTAGACCACGCTGGCCTCAAAATTACAGAGATCTTCCCATCTCTCCTTCTGAGTGCTGGGGTTAAAGGTGTGCACCACCACTGCCCAGACACTTAGACATTTTATGGTTGAGCTAAGAAAACTAATAAAACCAAAGCAATAAGAACCTTAAACTAGGCATTGCCTTTTATCTGGCCTTGGCTCTCAGTATGCAGCAGATTTCCTTAAGTTTTGATGTGTCTCTTGATCCAAGGACACCCAGAGGAATCATAGCTGCCCACAGGCTGAAAAGGCCCTTATCACTGTGGCCCTGATTTTCGCTCTCAAGGGCATGACATATTTTTCAATAGTTAGAACGTAATGAAGGAAATGTCCCGTGTCGTCGTTAATTGAGAGGTTTCCAAAAGATGTGCTGCAGTGCCCTGCTGCTTCTGGAGGAGGTTTAAGTTTTCAAGGCAGCAGATTGGGGTCCCAGCTGTCTGGACTAGCTAGCTGTGCACCTGCGCTGCTGGGGTCCTCTCCAGAGAGTCAGTTTGTCTGTCTGTTCCATGCAAAACAAACACTTTCTGACATGAAATAGAAAATATTAGATGAATACTTTAGTGCACTTTCCAGTTCCTGCACAACTCTCTAAGCACCGCCACCCCCATCTCCCAACATCAGCCTGAAGAGCTTCAGAGATGCACATTTGGTCTTCAGTTCTGCCTGGAAGCTGTGGGCAGCTAAAACCAGGTACAAACTCTCTAACTGCTACCCTCCTGTTCCCCCACAACAAGGCAGGTAGGGGAAAATATTCATGGAAAAGAAGGCAGGAGGGAGAAAGGAAGAGATGGATGAGGGAAGGAATGAGCGAGGGAAGGAGGAGGGAAAAAAGGGAGGGACAATAAGGGGATCTTCTTATTCTAAACACTGCTTAGAAGTAACGCTCTCTGGGTCTGATATCTTTCTCACCTCTTCAGGTGATCGGAGGTCCATCCGCATTAAGTTTGCCTCTAAATTTAGTTGGTTTCTTATGTGTCTTATATCTTATGGCAACTACTGGTACATCTACAGTGATCACCAAAGCTTTGAAACCCAGGGCTTCTACTCTCCGAATCAGCTGTTTGTTGAGCTCCCAATCTGACTGTATGTAGAGTTGGAACCACCGGAGGCCTCTGGGAGCAGCTGCAACAATGTCTTCCAGGGGACAGCTGGCATAAGTGCTGGTGACGTAGCAGATGTTGGCTTCCTGAGCAGCTGCAAAGCAGGGGGTGGGACCCAGTTTGGAAAGCAGAGTTGTCTAACTAGCCTCTGGCCAGATTTCCCAGTGAGTGGAGAGACTGCCCCAATCATTCTACTTCCCCACAGGGTTTGGGTCAATGGAGAGGCCTGATGTGTTCTCTTCTGCCTAAGATGCTCTGTAAATCTTATTTATGATAATGAGGATTTTCTAACAGGAGACGTCAATTAATCCCCCAAGAGCTGCCATTGGGTGGGTTATACCCTCCCTTCATGGAAGGGAGGCGATTTAGACGTGGAAGATGTTCCACAGCGAAATCCCGTGCTTTGTAGTGGAAGACACACCTATCTGAGAGGGAGAAGACTGAGCCCCACTCCTCCTCTTCTATGTGGCTTTATTTGTCAAATGGAAAGGTATTAATAGACATCATGGCTACTGAACTATTCTTTCTCATTTCCTGCTGTTCTCATTTCAGGGTGTCTCCCCAATAGGGTAATCTTACTATGAAGGTATATCAGTGGCCAGAGAATTTGGTCTAATCAAAAATTAATGCCAATGCATGTATTTTTACAATCTACATGCAATGCTATGCAATGGCTTAAGCAATCCCTTTGCTACCTTTTCTTTCTTTCTTTCTTTTTTTTTTTGGAAGATAGGGTTTGTTTGTATAGCTTTGGCTCACTCTATAGACCCGGCTGGCCTTGAACTCACAGAGATCCTCCTGTTTCTCACTCCCAAGAGCTTTAAAGACATTTCCCACTTTGCCACTGTTCTTAATTCCAACAAGATTGATGCCCCTAAAGCCTTTTTGTATGAAGTTTTGATGCTCCCTGCCACTTCTCTGGGTGAGGCCCGTCGGTCCCTTGTGGCCTCCTGGAAAGGGAGCTTTTGGGTGGGGTGATTCCTACCTCTGGCTGTACTCATCTCTCCATTTGGCCAGGCAATGGAGTGAAAAGATGTGGGAGCAATGCAGATGGGGGCCTGGATCTCCTGCCCTTGGATTGTGGTCCTGGTGTCCACCACTGAGACATCTCTCAGGTATCGGGGGCGGAGGCGGATTCTGCACTAGACAATGAGGTGCATTATTCTCTAGCACGGTGATGCTTTCTGCAGCTGGGATCCTGATTCCCAGTGTAGGTCTAAGCAGACTTGGAGCTTAGATCTTGGTGGGATCCATGGGCCAGTCTTGAATAAGCGGTGTAGGCTCAGGAGGAGACTAATTGCCAGGAAACCATTTCCCCCACATTAACCCGGCAACTCCTGAGCTGTTATTGAACCAGAGTTCCCCTTAGCCTGTCTTGCCCTGTTAGAGTCCTGTTTCTGTGGCTGGTTTGCCATTCAGTGCTCAGATGCTTAATTTAGTCTTTATCAGCAAAGACTAGACAGGGAAAGAAAAGGAAGGAAGGAATTTTAGGCATCACTGGAAAGAAAGACGAGGCAATTAAAAGCATCCAAATCCTAGAAAACAATCATGTCGTCATCCCCCACCCTGCCGCCCCAGGAGACTAATTCATTTGACTTATACACTGCTTTAGGGAGGTAGGCTAATTCACAAATGACATCTAAAACATTGTTTTATGGCAAATGGAAACTTGGCGGTAGCTATTGTGGGTTGACATACGCTCCTGCCCTTGGTTTGCAGGTCCAGTTCTCACCTGAAGGGCTCTTCCGTCATCCCTAGACACCCTTGATCTTATTTTCTCCAAACTTGAGACCTTTTCATCCTTCACATTTTCACCCTCCAAGGGTGGGGAGGTTTTAGGAACTCGAGAGCTCTCGAACTACACACAGGTTTCCCTGCTGGGCACACTGGCAGGTCCTGTTCCATTTTCACATGGTACAAAGTTGCTGGCATGCAGAGAGTGGATCATTCACTTCCCCTAGCTGTAAGACAGGTTCTCTCCACAAAACTTCTCCCCCCGCTCTCTAGGCCGCATCCCCATGCCACAATAAACCAGCACAGAAGCCAGCCGTGTTCCTGTATATGCTGTGTTGCTAAAGGCAGACACTAGAATGGTCACCATCTAAGGAGCTCTCCAGCAAAGCACGTTAGGGTGACAATAGAAAGGGCAAAGGGAAGACCTTTTAAATGCGGCGATGTTGTCCTCGCATGTGATGCCCTCATCAGCTGCTCCTTCAATAAAGTCCCACGATGACTTCGATAGCTGCTCGCGTGCGTGGGCCTTAAAGTCTGCCAAGCACACGACAGACATTTCTGGACCTTCAAAAGACAAAACCCGAACAAACCCAGTGAGAACACTCTGGCCCTAAAAGGGAGGCTAAAGGGGAAATCAGAGTGTAAAGCTGTCTAGATGCAACATCTATATTTTGGTGTTCTTTAACTGAATGCCTTTACTGCTGACCCCCCAACCAGAAGACCTCCATCCTCTCAGGGCCACTCCCAACACCCGATTATTCATTCTTCTAAATATCTACCATGGCTGACATTGAGATTGTATTGAGATTGACCCACATTTTAAGAGATTACAACCCTCCTCCAAGAGTCTCGTGCCTCCTCATCTCCTTCCAGGTGGCTGGAGTCTTCCTGAAACAGGAGTTCCTTTGGACTCCTGGTGTCTCCAGGTGCCTGTATCACCTCCCTTGCCCCATCTGGGAACTGCCTCCTAACAGCCCGATTAGTGTCACATCTCAGTGGCCTTACTTTTACTTGGCATTCACATCACTGTATGAAAACTTTGGTCTGAGCGGATATCAAGTGAGAGCTTCCAGGAATCCCAGGATATCTGAATTAACCCAAGGTGTAGACAACATGATAAAAGCAGTTGGCTCTGGTTACTTCCTGGCTGGGTGATTAGATGTGTTGCCAAAGTGCCCCATTTATTGCCATCAATGATCTGAACCCTGCAAACAGTACGGGGTACTTCTGATACAAATACACAGGAGGAGTGAAGAGTACAGAGTTTAGGGGCGCCAGTAACTTCTCCAATAGGAGAAAGGGCAGTGAGATCATTAGCTGCAAAGACGCTGAGACTCTGCGGTTGGTCGCAGCATTCAGGGCTCTCACGGGAGAAGATTCTGGAAGGAAAGGAGGGGAAAGGCAAACTTTAAAGCTCTAGCCAACCCTAGTGCATGACACAACAGTGTAAAAATTACCCCAAGCTTAAAGGCAGAAACCAAAGGACTTTTAAGTTATAGGCTGAGGGGAAGGTATTCCCCTCAGAAACTCACTCTCCAACCAGAGTGGCAAAGGACCAAAAAGGCAGATGAAAATGTAGGGTGCTGAATACCTTGGCTTGGGTAGAAATGAGGCAGAACTGGCCTGAAGGCAACTGGAGTCAGGAAAAAGCCTGGGAAAGTCCAACAGAGAAGTACCACATAATTCCTACCTAAGGGCTAAGGAGTTTTGTGACAAAGACCGGGTTTCCAGGGAAGTGGAAGCGTTAGATGGAGGTTAGGAAGAGGCACTGGACTTCATAGAGCTTTGCATAGATAACTTTGTCAGTGGATGGGTGGAAAGCTACTTAGTATGAGTTAATCTGACAAAATTCAGCAGCCATAGTTAACTCACCCCTATCTACCTCACTCACTGATGAATCAAACAAACAAGCAAAAACAGTCCAAAAACCCTAGGACAATGAATTACTCATTAACACCCAACTATCTTGCATTTCCTTGTTCATAATTTTGTGTGCATAGAAAAGTGAATATAGCAGCCCCTAGAATGTTATTGCTCAGAAAACCTGCTTTCAAGCTTAGATCTTGGTTTATGGCTAGCTAGAAACTTCTATATCAGCAAGGCCTGATAAGAGAGATTTAGTGCATCTGAACTGTTTTTACAATGATGTATGCTAAACACCTGCTTTCCTTCTAGGAGCCTAGGACTTTGGAACGGAACATGGTCATATGACCAGCCCCAACATGAGCCTGTAGGCAGATCTCTAGCGCATCTCATCATGGCATTAGAGGATTCAATGCACTTTTTGGATCTTTATACTTGTTTTATTATTTTCCAGACCCTTCCCTGTCCTAACTTTCCTTTGCTTCTTTTCACTGAAACAACCCAGAGCCTCAACTCCATGCTGAGCTCTGTGCATTCTCCTGGTGAACCCACTGATCTATGTGGTGTACCTCTTGGCTTTAGGATAGTACGGCACCGAATTACTGTGTAGACTGAAACTTACCTCAATTTAGAATTCCTCTGTGAGTCATGTCTCTGCTTTGATGGGGGGGGTAAAATTTCAGCAGATTTTGATGGTTGGCATCTTACACATTAAATGCCCATGGCAGTGTTCTTGTGAACATATCTAGCAGAGAAACTGCACAGAGCTGGAGTATAATCCAAAATAAGCAGTTCTGTTACCTATCCATAGTAAGTGATTATGGAATTTGAAAGCTGTTTGACAATAACGCATTAGTTTCAGCATCCTTCAGTGTAACCAAAGCTGTCTGTTTTCACATACCCTTCTGATCTTTCTGTCTGTTAGGAGCTGTCAGCATCTCTTGAGTAGAAGAGATTAAGGCATTAAAGCTAAGGGGCTATTAATCTCTTTATTTTGGATTCAGACAGAATGAGGCTCAGAAAATAGGAAGCTTGTGGATGATTAGACAGTAAAGTAGTGCAGGGAATGACTTGGGAACCGTATTGCCTCTTAGTCCCCAAAGAGAGATGCTCGCCTCCAGCTCAACAGTAAAGAGCAACATTGTCATTATAGTATTTTAAAATATGAATTTAGTGTAAAACAAATTACATGTTAAATTACATTTAAGAAAATTTTGGAGGCATAAAGATACAATGATCCATTCTTCTTTTTATGACATATGTAAAGGTTGGTAAGTGCTGAGTTCGTTATTCTCATTAAAAGAACAATGGGAGGGTTACAGTTGAAGGGGATCCAGCATACTGTGCCATCCCAAGCTTTCCCCAAACCTGAGAAAGGACTTAGTGCCATGTTTCTGCATGTTGCAATCTGCTTCCCACCCTAGCTGAAACCAGAAGCTGAAGGGAGGGTTCTGGTCATCTAATGATTCCTCCGTGTGCATTTCCTCTACCTCATCCGCAAGCTTCACTTCTGTTCTTTTCCACTCTTATTGTCCTGAGAAGCAGGCTGGGCACGAGGAAAGCCTTTGCACACAGATCTCCCAGCACATGAGAGGTTGTTTCGGGGACTTTATCTACGGGAGCTTCCTCAAGATATTTCAGGGTTGAAAACTGGAGAGAAACAATTCAGAAATGGGTGACGACATGGAAATCCAAAAGCAAGGATGTTCAGGGTACCTGCTGCTTGGTTTGATGTTCAAACGCTGATCCCTGACCCACGTTGTCAACTAGAGCTGACTCTCCTGTTGAGGAAGACCTTGTTTTGTTAGGGTGATAATGGGAGCTGAGTCAGTATCCTAGACCATGCATCTGTTGCCTCTGGGAACTGAGTCAATCATCCTAGACAAAGCCTCTGAAGATTCTCTGAAGATTTTAGGAAGAGTTGCTGTTATTTGAGAGACTGTGGAGTGTCAGATTTTACATTTGGTTGGAAAACTCTGGGGTTCTCTGTGGGGAACAAGTTAGAATCATGGGGGTACTGAGAGCCACAGGGGTGAGGGTGTGGAGGGGAACAGTTTACCTCACTGAAGGCTTCTTTGGTAATTCAGGAAGTGTCCTTCAAGGTCCTTTGGCCTGGTCTCTTGGAATTTAGAATTTAGGCCAAGATTTAGAATGTCAAAGATAAAATCAAGGTTGCAGTTTGGAAGATTATAGGGCCCAAGGTTGGCTAAAACTCTGTCCCAACCTCAAGGATAGATGTTGCAAAAGGCAGGGTGATCTTCAACTTCACCCACAGCAATTATCTTGTAAAAGAGCAGCAATAAATTCATGGCTGAGTTATTTAGGGAGAAGCTAGCAGAAGGGGCCTATGACTGAGGGCTTGATCCCTTGGGGAAACAGTGTGGGTCACAAGATCACATGGAATAATAGTCCTGGGACAAGGCCCGGGAAGCCTCAGGACAAGTAAAACAGGAGAGGTAACTAACAAGACAAGGACTGGATAAGTAACAGGTCTGCCCTCAGAGTAACAACAGCGAAGGAGTGTTCCAGCATAGGGGGCTTTGAGAAACAGAATGTCACATTTATTTGAGAAGGTGGATGCAGAGGTATCTGTTCAGTCAGTGGTTTCAGACAGCATCGAAGCAGTTCTGATCGAATCTCTGGGCCATCACGTTAAAGGCACAGGACCCTCTCAGGCCATGATGCTCATTCGTTTGTTTTATAAGATGGTGATTTCTCCCCTTCCCCCCCCCCAGTGACCCTCAACCACTCTCATTGTCTTGTACCTCTTCTCCGTCACATCACTTCCTTTCTTGTCCTGTGACCATGTGCTGCCTTGGGGAGTGTGCCAGCTGGGTGTTTCTGAACTCTCTCTACACTGGTGCAAGGAACTCACTGGTTCATGCTTGTGTTCTGTTCAAGGGGTTGCATTATCACAGCTCTGGGACACGCTCAACCCAGAGCCCTGGAACACACTCTCAGCAGCATCTTGGCAGTCCTTACTTACCTTTCTGTTAACTTCTCCTTCCCTCTGTGGTGTCAGCAATTAAGATTGCTATTCTCCACAATCAACATTCATGAGAAATAAAATAAATTATGTATAAAATAATTTCAATAGTTACCCGTGTTGAATAATGACTACCAACACAACAACCTTGCTTTGTAGCATTTTGTATTGCAACTATGCCCATTTTCAGAAACTTTGCTAATCAAGTGGGTGTTTTCTATCACTTAGAATCCAATCACTATTTTAATATCATTTTGTCTATGGGAAAAATATGTTCTGAGTGCCAAAGGAATATCTCCCAAGTAACTGTTTGCTTCCTATGAGTATTAGAGACACTGGTAGAGTGTTTAGGATGTTTAGGTGATTTCCTGATTCAGTTAAGCAATGAGAGAATTTTATTGTGTGTGTTTGGAACATCACGATGGTTTCCTTAGAAAACAACAAGAACAATAATGATGATGTTGACAATACATTGCAGCAGTTTGCCTACTGCTTTGTCACACTCAGCACACTGTGTGAGTAGCTAATGTTCACTAATGTTTCAATGCTTTTGGTCATTCTCAAAAAAAATATTATTATCCTCCATTTTGCAAGTGAGAGAAGGAGCAAAAGACTTCATACAAAACCACACATCTAAAATAAATAAATAAATAAAAATATAAGAAAAAAATAA
The DNA here is from genome assembly GCA_004026605.1 of Ondatra zibethicus. Lineage (NCBI taxonomy): Eukaryota > Metazoa > Chordata > Mammalia > Rodentia > Cricetidae > Ondatra > Ondatra zibethicus. The sequence goes on from PVIU01008774.1 coordinate 65,589, forward strand.
AAAACCCCACACATCTAGCAGCTTGTTCTTACTTCAGTTGCCTGACTGCTGTGAAAAGAAGAAAGTGTCTGTTGCCAAAAGCGGTTAATAGTGAAGGTGTTGGCAAATACCTTATTTGTACATATACGCTTTATATACACTTTATGTAACTCACTGATTAGATATTTGAAATGTCATAGTCATATTCAGCATCTCACTTCGCCTGGCAACATCACAACTCTGCCAGGAAGTAGAAAGCTACTAGATAAGCAAACAAGTTGCCAAGCCACCAACTAAACAAAAACACTCATCCAGCTCCATCTTAGCACCTTACAAAACGTTCTTCCGCATGTCACAGCATTTGATGCTCACGATACAGGGTGATCTAAGAGTTTAATTGTAGATCTCAAAACCTTTCTCCTCATGTCCTTGAAGCCACATGGACCAGCAGATGGAGGAAACAGGGCACCTGCTGTTCAGCACGTGGCAAACAGACTCAAGCCACTGGGAAAGGTGTCCTCAGTGACCCCATGAGATCACTGTCTGGCCTCGATTTGCTCAGGATAGGGCGTGCAAACAGACAGAAGTTATACAAATGGTTTCTCTTATTTTCATCATGGATTGAGGAGTTAGAAATCCCAAATGCTCCAAAATCTAAAACTGACAGCCAACATGATATCGTTCCATTCCCAATGTCACACGGTGGCATGCAGGTCAAACCGCAATGTACGAAATGACTTTCAGGCTATGAACGAGGTACAAGTGAACTTTGTTTTTAGATCGGACGTTCACCCCCAGGGTGTCCTATAATGCATACACTAATATTCCACTAGTGTATCTGTATCATTTATTGCTCCCTAGACTAGTAACATTTCCTAGTTGTTTAAGGATAGTTGGGATTATATGGTTAGCTCTGCCAAACAGGCTTGGTATGGGCATGACTTGTGCTAGGTTGCTGGTAAGATTCAGTATACTTCTTTTCTACTGCAACAGACAGCCATGAAGAGGCCCCGTCTTCCAAAAGCCACAGCTTTGAGATAAAGGCAACTTGGGTTTCCAAATATCTATTTGGAAAGGGGCAACCTTGTATGTCAGATAATTTTAAATGAACAAATATGTATTATTTGTACATACACATTTTTGTGTTAATTCACTGATGTTCAGAATGTATTCTAATAACAGCAACAAGCTTTAAATTAGATATCTAAGTGCTGTCCTAAATACTAGAAATTAATTGAAAAACTGTAGTTTTTCTGTCTCAGCTTTCAAGACATTCACAGTCAAAGTTGAAGATGAGAGTCAGTATTTCGTCTCAGTTTACTGGCATGATTTAGAGGCTAATGTGAGTTCTTTCCATACTAGAAATAGGGGGGAAATCTCCATTGCTTCTCAAAAGGGACCTCAGGTGATGGCCACTATCATTTGTACAAGTTCCAGTAGTTACTGAGCTATAAAATCAGGACATCACTATCTACCTCAGGGTTCTCGTGAGAGCAGAAGGATTTAGTAAAATGCAGAATTACGGACTGGTTCCCAGTAAGAGCTTTGGAAGATTGCATTCTGGGAGGTACAGAAGAACACGAAACCGCCTTTCCTTTTGATCTGTTCCCTGAGTCATCAATTCCATCCAACTATTGGCTATCCATATGCTGATACCACCTTGTCTTGGTTCCTGTTCTTTCCAGTTCTTCCCAGATTGATCTGTAGATTCATTTGGGAGCTGAGTGCAATCCAAACAAGCCAGTTTTGTCACTGTGTGGCCAATGTTCCATGTACTAAGCACATCTAAGGACAAGGACCTTATGGGTTATCAGACTGATTTTTCCCTAGGGTACATACACATTCTACCATTTCCAAGTTTAAATTAACCAGACTGAACCTTACTGCCCACAGACTCTTTGATGCTACAGCTTCCACTTGTAATGCCTGAAGGGACCCCTGCCACCTCTCTCCATGCTCCACTCATTGCCAAGCTCTCACTGTGCCTCCCGCAAATGCCAACCCTAGGTAGAATCTCACCTGCTATGCTGTCTTCTCCCCAGGTTCCAAGCACATAGACAATAACCCAAGACAAACCTGATCCTAAGGACTTCCAATAACCAGGAATAGCGGTATGAAGAGGTAGCCATGCAGAGCCTGGTATAGTGGCTCACTGCCCAGTGCAGGGATAAAGGGTATTCAAGGATAAATATTAACCTTTCAGTGAAACAGTTATCAGGCAAGTACTAAATAACTAGTCTAGATCGAAGTTGACTTTGACATGATCTCGAGTGGTTTTGTATTGCTTGCTCCCCAAACTAGTTGTTTACAAGTGTTACAAGGATCCTGAAATTTGTTGTAAGATTAAACTTTGAGATAAAGTTTGCTTGTTTGCTTTCAAGCCACCTATTCACAGAGATGGTTAGTGGAAAGATAGGGGTGATTTCAGGGAGAGGCTTTAAAAAAAAAACCTGCACTGGAGAAAGGAGGCCTTTGCCTGGGAGGTGGTAGGCAGATAGAAGAGCAGATAATAGCTTCCTATGGGCAGGAAAGTAGTGAGGATCCAGGAAGGGCAACGTAAGAACAGTGTTGAGCTCTACATACTGAGCCAGACAATCAAATTAATGCAGGAGACAGGGCAGAATCATGTGTGGACAACATGACTCGGTGAAGGAGGATGACAGATTGGAAGAGGAAATGAAACTATATTCAGAAAAGACGGACTGATTCCCTCAGAACAGTCCTGTGGGGGTCCTTCAAGATTTATTGATTTATTAACTTATTGATTGCCCAGGCCTTCCCTCTCTTCACCTACCCCAGTTGTTATGAGGTGTTCTGTATCACGGCAGCATGTACCATTTTAAGCATATACAATATACCAGACACAGTCTAGGAAATGTTTTATTTGATTGCCTCACCGGGTACGTGGTTGTTTTCCCCATTTCACAAAACAATGGATGAGGTTAATTAACCTGCTCATAACCATCCACCAGTGTTGGGGTTAATCTTGACCCTCAACTTGATGGGATTTAGGGTCAGCTGGGTGATGCCGTTCTGGGTGTGTACGTATATGGGTGCTTCCACAGAAGCTTAAGTGACAAAAATGGTTCTGGCCAGAAGGCTGGAGATCTGTGACCCCAGACTCAGTCAAATAGGGAAAACAAGTTGGATGTAGTGGCTCCTGCCTGCAATGTAGGTAAGCCAATGGCCAAGGCAGGTAGGTTGTCAGACGTTCAGGGCCAGCCTGGACGGCATAGTGAGGTCAAGGATTGTATAGCAGCAGTGTAAAGTCCTGTTCAAACAGAAGAAAGCAGGACAGAATAGAACCAAACCAAACGAGAGAGAGAGAGAGAGAGAGAGAGAGAGAGAGAGAGAGAGAGAGAGAGAGAGGACGCCAGCATTCACCACTTTGTTTCCTGACTGAGGATACAGCGTGACCAGCCACCTTCTGCTGCTACTGTAATGGAATGTAACCCCCTTTAGAGAGTGATCCCAAACAAAGCCTCCCCTCCTTACATTGTTTCTGTTAGATATTTTATCATAACAATGGAATAAAAGTGACGGACACAAACCCTAGTAAGCAAAATTGGGCGCTAAACCTACCTACCTTGCTCTCACACACAGCCATAGCAAAGCTTCAAGATCTTCTGATGGTCATGGCTGTGAGACTGGACCCTCTTCTAATTCTGCAGTGTGAGAGAAAAAGAAACATTTCCTGTTGGCTTTCCCAAGCATTCCCTACTTTCCCCGCTTCTCCCTTCATCAGCTCGGAGGGGAAATGATAACTTTCTGGCCACTAGATGGCAATCCTAGCTTAAAGATGCTTTCAAAGCAGCCTGCTGTTAATCTGGGAATTTCTTTTCCACAGCAATTTCAACCTTCTGTAAGCAGCTCTGGGGTATACCGGCAGTTGGCTCTGACATTACCTGAACTGTATGCAGTATTTTGATTGACATCTCCCATTACATCTTGGACCACAAAGCAGTTTATGGAAAGATGATTTTTTTTTTTAAATAAAAAGGTTTATTTATTATGTAGAGTGTTCTGCCTGCATGCATGCCTACACGCCAGAAGAGGGCACCAGATCTCATTCTAGATGATTGTGAGCCACCATATATATGGCTGCTGGGACTTGAACTCAAGACTTCTGGAAGAGCAGCCAGTGCTTTCAACCTCTGAGCCTTCTCTCCAGCCCACAAAGATGACTCTTAAGCTTCAATTTATATCACATGTTTAGTGACCTCTACACATTACTTGAATTCTTTGTGTCTCATTTCTTCATGACATATTTTGCACTGTGATGAGAAGTGTCCCAGTGTTTTCTGTGTGCTGTGGGGAGGAAAGTGTTCACTCCGGCTTCACAAATTCTAATCCATAGCTGAGGGGTGCCAAGGCAGGAACCTGGAGACAGGACCTGAAGGAGTAGCCGTAGAGAAGTGCTGCCCCTCGTGGCTTGCGCAGCCTTCTTTTTGAAGACAGCACAGAACCATCTGTCCTCAGGGGGTTGGGTCCTCCTACCTCAGTCGTTCATCAAGAAAATGCCACACAGCCTTGCCCAGAGGCCAACCTGACGGAGATGTTTCCTCAATTGAGTCTCTCTTCTCAGACGACTCTAGCTTGTGTCGAGTTGACAAAAATCTAAGCGGCATAAGAAGCAAATGAGCTGATGTATGCAAGTACTGGTAGCAGATAGAGAAGAGGGAGTTCTCACAGGAGACTCCCAAATTTGAACTATTTACCATCCTAGATCCTTTTGGAACAGGGCCATTGAACTGAGCCAAGGACCATTCTTCTTCCAAGACAGAACATTTTATATCAGTTTCCACTGCCCTTGCCTAAGAGAATTAATCTTAGTGGATAGATAGAAGGTCACAGATAGAGCCATTTGAGGTGGTGGTTTGACAACAGCTCTTAAGTTCTAAAGAACTGGTTCATGGCAAAACAGGCCAGTCTTGGATCCCTCTGGGTTCCACAAACAGAGTCAATAGGATTTGAGTGTGCTTAGGATGCAACTGGAAATGGTGTTTGTCTCTTTCAGGCAGCCATTACTACCTGTTGAGCAACGTGCCTGTGTAGTTTGAGTAATGAGGATGAAATGCATCCTAAGCAACTGTGACCCAGGCAGGAGGCCCTTGCCCATCATGAAATGCTGGAGTCCTGGGCAATTCAATAAATATGGATGAGGGACCGTCTGGTCCTCATGATCTTTCTGCTTCTGTTCTGTGGTGTGTCTTGCCTGAGAGAGATTTGCAAGTCAGCTTGAACCCTGGACTTGGTTGTACATGCCTTAAGACCATCATGCTTAGAGTGACACTTGATCTTTGAAGGAAATCAGTCATGGATAAGGCTAAGTCACATCAAGAGAAGTTTGCATAGTTCTGATCCCATTAGGAGCTATGAACCTTCAACTGTGGCTATGCTATTGGTAGGGCCAGAGGCGTGGCATGAGTTACAAGGACGTATGGGTACAAAGACTAGAGAGGGACTGCTCGAGATCTTGGGTACAGGACAATAACTTTTTGTTATAGATCGCACTATGTCTCCTTATCTTAGAGAGTCAAAATTGTCCTCTAGCTGCTGAGTTCACTACATAGGCCAGATCAGTCTGGAAAGAAATGAAGTGCCTGGCCCTCGTATTGAGCCTTCCTCAAATCATAGAAAAAGCCATGTTCTAGGGACAGAACAGGAGATGAAGATTCCGGTCCTAAGTGTGGGCATCCACAACGAGGTATTGTGGATCCACTATCAAAAATCCATTCATGTGAAAGCCATTGGCATCTTGGAGTGAGTTTGGGTTTATCAACAGGTTTCTGAGGATCCAGGATCAAACTCAACTAAATGCAAATCAAGTGGCAGGAGCCAATGCCTAGAGCGGGAAGGAAAGTTCTTTCGTGGAGAAGCAGCAGCGTGCTTCCCTCCCGCCACCTTGTATTGGGAATCCTGTGCAGAGACAGCAGACTGCCCCACAGCTCAGCAATGAGAGGGTATGTAAAGGGCGTGCCCTGTGCTGGGTAGCAGAAAACGCTCCTTAAACGAGGCTATTACTGCTGGCAACTAGACAAATAGGCTGAGGTTCAGTCACCTCTGGATGCTGTGGCCTTTGCTGAACTTACAGACTTTGTACTTACTAAGAAACAAACCTGTTACAAAATTGGCCACCCAGGTGGCTTATGGCTACTTTGCCTGCCAACAGAAGAATCAGTGGGCCGTGGCATTCTATCCTGGATTGACTTTACTCTGTCAACAGAAGCAGGCCACCAAGAGATGGGAGAAGTCATTTCTTGAGGCCTGACTGCACTCCTGATAACTTGGGTTGAATTAGTGGCCGCTCTGAAATTTGGTTCCAAAGTTTCTCTGGATTGTGAGTCATGCCGGACCCTTCTTTCTATGGGTAGGGCTCTGGGGTCATAGAGACGGATCTGTGCTGGAGACGCACAGAGGGGTCAGCATAAAGCTGAAGCTACAGCAAGCAGAGATCTGGGAGATTCAAAGAAATCTTTGGTGCCTGCCAGATGTCTTCAATTAAAGTTCTGGAAGGTTGAAGAACATCTTTAAAGGAGGGGTTGGTTGGGGGCACATGTGGCTATGAAACCTGGGTGATTGAGAAAAATCTTCATCTTGGCTGTGGACAAAGGTTTGGGAAATTGGGTAGTATCTGTTTCCACACTGTGGACCTGCATCGAAATGATGGTACCCCAGAGGAAAGTTTTGTTTAATTTTTACAAGATAATTGTAAAATTTTATGGGTTAAGGAAGATGGGTTTGGGATGTTCTTGTCTCAATGTGGGGATGGGAGCCCATGTGTGTATGATTAGAAAATTAGCACCTTGGGGAGCTTAGGAATGAAACATCTTGGGCCAATTCTGCTCATCAGAAGTGGGATTTCAGGTCAAGTTGTCGTCCATAGCTGCTTTTCTGTAGATGCTGGCCTAGTTGTGCAAGGAGTGGTTTGTTCTATTCTGCACCCCCCTTCTGTGTTTATTTCACATTAATGTTGCTGATGAAGTTCAAACTCATCTTGGAACCATTGAAAGCAGACATCCTGTCTTTAATAGACACCCACAGTACAGTGGTTTTTCAGGATAATTATCCTGGATTCTCTAGGGCATTAAATCTAAATTTTCTGTGTCACTTATGTTAGGAAGGTTCATTTGACTAAGTGTGACATATTTAACCTGCTGTGAGTTGCTCTGTAGAATAATCGCTGAGGGAGTCGAAGAAATGCTTTCATATGTTATTGTTGGTGATCATAAAGACTATCACACTTTGTTTTTTCTTTATTCGTCTCTCATACAATACATCCTGACTACAACCTTCCCTCATCCCCCACCTCCCAGTACCCCCTCAATTCCCCTCTTCCCCACATCTATAGCTCCTCTGTTTCCCTTTAGAAAAGAGTAAGTCTCCCAGAGATATCAACAAACACGTTGTAACAAGATGCAAAAAGGCTAGGCACAGAAAGACCCTCATATCTGCTGTAGGACAATAGTCTTGTACCTTGTGAAGATTTGTCACTTGTATTACTTTAATAAAATGCTGATTGGCCAGTAGCCAGGCAGGAAGTATAGGCAGGACAACCAGAACAGGAGAATTCTGGGAAGAGGGAAGGGTCCGTCTGCAGTCATCACCCAGACACAGAGGAAGCAAGATGAGAATGTTTCACTGATAAAAGGTACCAAGCCATGTGGCTAACACAGACAAGAATTATGGGCTAATGTAAGTTATAAGAATTAATAAGAAGCCTGAGCTAATAGGCCAACCAGTTTATAATTAATGTAAGCCTCTGTGTGTTTCTTTGGAACTGAACAGCTATGGGACCAGGTGGGACAGAAATCTCTGTCAACACATATCTAGGCTGGACAAGGCAACTCAGTATGAAGAAAGGATCCCATGAGCACACAGAAGAGTCAGTGACAATCTCACTCACCCTGTTAGGAGTCCAACAAAACCCTACATCTAACCATAGCAAGTATGCAGAGAGCCTAATGCAGACCCATGCAGGCTCTATGATTGCCTCTTCAGTCTCTGTGAGCCCCTATGAACCCTGCTTAATTGATTCTGTGGGCCACTACCACACTTTATCAATAAGAGAATTTCACTTTTTTAAAAAGGACATGACAGTGCCCTATTCAGCATTAAGTGATTTTGGAATTACCACCATCTCTAGGCCCCTGAGGTCTGAGGAATGGAATGTCATAGGGGAAGTTTTTAGTCACTGGTCAGGAAGCAATCCTATGCTTACAAAGGGTGCTGCTACCCCTTTACATGATTGCTAACACGCCTTAGATGGTTTTGTTGTTTTAAACGAGGCCTTCTGGGGAAATCTACAAGGAACATCTTGAATCATTGAGTCATCCTACAGTAAACTTTGCTTGATCTAACACTGAAGTCGTTCCCAGAGGCATGTTGGGTCACCACTCTCTGAACACGCACTGTGCAGGAAGGATGGAGTGTGCCTGGGAATGTGCTTTCCTCTAAGTGATTACTCTGTGCCATATGAACACGTGACTTTGTTTCCCAACTTTTGCTTCCTGTGCTGAGAGATATTGCTTTGGGAATTATCCCCGGCTCTCTCCTCACTCACTTCAGGTAGCACACCTTCATTCTTTCTCCCGCCTGGCTGTGCTAAAGCGCTCCACACTCCCCAAGAGGTGAGCTCATTGCATTAGGTTACAATATAATCAGTAATAATACCAACATTCATAGAGCATTGATTGCCCTAGCAAATCTTCTAGGGGCTTAGCATATACTAAATCACAGGGTAAAAGTCATTATCACCATTTCACATGTAAGGGGAGAGGGGCACACAATAAAGACAAAGTCATACAGCTGGGCAGTGGTGGTACACACATTTAATCCCAGCACTTGGGAGACAAAGGCAGGTGGATCTTTGTGAGTTCGAGGCCAGTCTGGTCTACAAGAACTAGTTCCAGGACAGGCTCCAAAACTACAGAGAAGCCCTGTCTTGAATGCCCTCCCCCCAAAAATTCCTATAACTAATAAACCACAAAGCTGAGGTTACAGATCCAGGTAATATGGCTCCAGGGTCTGCATTTAAGTATTTTTAGTTTTTATTTTTAATACAACAGAGAGTTGCCCATGGGAGATCACAACAGAGAAAGAGTGTTTCTGGGAAGTCACAGCCTAAAAGGGCAGTCGTTTTGGGTGATGCTTTCATATCAGCAGAATACTATTCTCCACCCCTAGCACTGATCATTCACTCCTAGGCTGAGCTCAGGAGGTCTTTCTTCTCCACAAGATCCAATGTCAACATACTCAGCAAAAGCCGAAGGCCTGTGGAACTGAGGGCTTTTGGAGAACCAGAGACAGTGGGTGAGACAATAAGGAACTGTAAGAGACAGGGTTTCTCTTTGTAGCCCTGGCTGTCCTGGAGCTCACTTTGTAGACCAGGCTGGCCTCGAACTCACAGAGATCTGCCTGCCTCTGTCTCTCAAGTGCTGGGATTAAAGTTGTGTGCCACCACCGCCTGGCTGATAGTGAATATATGTGTTTAAGAAAGAGTTAGTGATTCACTGGGTAACTTTGCCTCTATCTTCACCAAAGCATATTGATTTCATGTTTCTGTACCTTGTATTTGCTCTTCTTGTTTCTCTTATCCATTTCTGAGACTCAGTTGGTGTGCCTCTTTACCAAAGAAGCTGTGGAAGAGCAGTTTCCCCTCCCAGTACCTTCGTGTGCCACATTCCAGATGGTCCATCTCCACTTTCCCAAACAGTGCCACTGGAACCAAGTGTTCAAACACATAAGCCTATTGATCCATTTGATATTCAAAGCCCGTGTTGGCTCTGTAAAGTGCCTGCCTCCAACAAGTGCACTTCTAACTCTTGACACTGCATCTAGAAGTTTTCCTCCCAAAAGTCTCCGTATATGCTCAGGACTTGTCTTAGTTAGGGTTTTCATTGCTGTGACTAGACACCATGACCATGGCAACTCTTATAAAGAAAATAAAGAAAACAATTAATTGGGGTGGGTCATTTACAGTATCAGAGGTTCAGTCTATTATCATGGTGGGACATGGTGACGTGAAGGCAGAAGTGGCCATAGATACATCTTGGCTTGCAAGCAACTGGAAGTCAACTGACTGTCATACTGAGGGAAGGCTGAGCAAGAGACCTCGAAGCCCACTCCCACAGTGACAGCTTCCTCCAACAAGGCCACACCTCCTAACAGTGCCACTCCCTTTAGGGACCATTTTCATCACATTCCACTCCCTGGCCCCCAAAGGCTTGTAACCGTATCATAATGCAAAAACGCATTCAGTCCAACTTCCAAAGTCCTTGTAGCCTATTACAATCTCAAAGTTGTTTCAAAGTCCAAAGTTCAAAGTCTCTTCTGAGACACACATGGCAATCTCTTAACTGTAATCAGCTTTAAAATCAAAATAAAAAATCAGATCACATTCTTCCAACATATAATGGCACAGGATACACATTACCATTCCAAAACACAGGGAAGGGAGCATAGTGAGGAAATACAGGACCAAAGTGAAACGTTTCTGCACCTGAAAAAGCCTCTCCACCAACACAATAATCCAAATCAGACCAAATCAAAGCGAATTAGAAAAAGCCCAGGTTTAATGGATACCACACTCCCAGATTGCTTTTCAGTCCCCTAGAGAGGAGATGGGAAAGGAAGACCAGAAAACCACAAGTCTGTTCTCCGGGGGGTAGGGGGAAGCGTGGCAGTTTCAATACCCTGTGGGAGTGGTCTTGAGCATCTCTGGGGGAGGGGTCATCATTTGGCAGGCTTTCTCAGAACTGGAGTCTGGACTGAGGCAACTCCAGGGGAGCGGGTGTGTTGGAGGTGCCACCCAGACATTCCAGACTCTTTGGATATATGGATGCTTGGAGCTGGGATGAACCTTCCATCCCAACACAAAGCAAGACCAAAAACCAGCTGGGCAAACTCCAAGCTCTGCATCTCCATGTCTGATGTTGAAACACTCTTCAGATCCTGTCCAACTCCTTTTAGCTTTGTTGACTGCAACACACTTTTCTCTTGGGCTGGTTCCATTTCCTGTTAGCAGCTCTCCTCAGCAGGTATCCCATGGCTCTGGCATCTCTAACATCTTGGGGTCTCCAAGGCAATCCAGGCTTCAACTTCACAGCTTCATGCAATGGCCTCTCTACTAGGTCTCCACTCAGTAACGCCCCTGACACATGCTTGGCCTCAGTGGCCTTATTCCATAACTCCTTTCTTCTATCCTTAACTCTAAAGCCAGAACCACAGAGCTGAAGCTGTCAAGTTCTGCTGCTTGAAGGGACTGGAATACAGCCCTCTCACTCAATTACATCTTCATCAGCTTTCTGTTCTATAGACTGTTTCCTTCACTGCCTAAACTTGGCTGTCCTGAAACACACTCTGTAGAGCAGGCTGGTCTCAGGCTTAGAGATCCACCAGCCTCTGCCTTCCCAGTGCTGGGATTAAAGTTGGGCTCTACCAAGTTTTTCTTTAGTTTCTTTCCGCAAGTTTGGAAATTTAGCTGGGTGTGATCGTGCCCTGAGGTCGCCACTCTCTTTATTCCAGTTTTCCTTAAAAAGGATTTAGCTCTATTCTTCTTCCTGGTGCTCTTTTTCTCCTCAAAATTTACACTTTACAAATTACCCTGCTCAGCTTGCTCCTTTCCGTTATAAATCTTCTTTAGAATTACCACTAATATCCACATGACAGAGTCCATACTAGGCTGTTTTGAGATTTCTTCTGCCAACGGAATTAATCCAAACTCTTCACTTTAGCCTCAGGCAGACTCGTCAGACAAGGGCAAAGGGCAGCCACTTTCTTCACCAAAATATAACAAGAATGATCTCTAAGCAACATAGTAAAATTTTTCTCCTCTGAAACCTCTTGAGTGAGCTCCTGATAGTTCAAATAACCTCTGTCTTCCATGCTCTTACTTGTGTGAGACATTAAGCAGTGCTTAAAGCATTCTACTGCTTCCCAAACCTGAAGTACCAAAGTCCAAATTCCTCCAAACAAACACATGGTCAGGCCTATCACAACAATGCCCCATTCCTGGCACTTACTTCTGTCCCAGGATTTTCATTGCTCTGAAGAGACAAGAAAACATTTATTGGGGCAGATTGCTTACAGTTTCAGAGGTTTAGTTCATTATTGTCATGTTGGGGAGCATGGTGGCACGCAGGCAGATGTGGTGGATACATTTTGGCTTGCAGGCAACAGGAAGTCAACTGATTGTCACAGTAAGGGAAGCTTGAACAAAAGAGACCTCCAAGCCTGTCCCCACAGTGATATACTTCCTCCAACAAAACCACACCTCTTAATAGTGCCATTCCCTTTCAAACCACCCCAGGGCTGTTTCCTGAACTCAGAAGAGACATACTTCCTGGCTCCTCTATAAGAGGCTGCTGCCAGTGACTCCATTTTAGCCTATTTCCTATTTTTCTCATTTTCAGTCTTAGAAAAGGTCTTTGCCAGCCAAGATGATCTTGCTTGTTTTTCTGAACTGATTTTAGGAACTCTGTCTAGTAATCACATACAATGTGAAACTAGAAGGTCCCATGCACACAATAAAGGGATGTCACCAGAGTGAGCCATTCACCATCTCCATTGGTCCACAGATTATCTCTCTTAAGCCCTGGGCAACACTCCTTTCTGTTTGGTTGGAAGCGCCACCTCAGCTCTCTGATACCCCTTTATCCAAGGAGTCTGGGATGTTTGGTTGGAAGCGTCACCCCAGCCCCTGAGATTCATTTTGGAATGTTGAGTGGAAAGCTCCATCCCAAGCTCCTCCCCTGGGAGTGGCCTCAGTCCAAACTCCACCTCCGAGAAAGCGTACCAAATGGTGACCCCTCCCCAGAGAGGGTCAAGACACGCCCACAGGCTATTTAAACTGCCCCCGCCAGGTCTCTCTGGTTCTCTTCCGTGGTTTTCTTATCTTCCTCCGGGTGGCAGGGGTGGGGGTGGGGTTGGGGGGGATGCCACCTGGGAGCACTGGCATCCATTAAACCTGGGCTTTTTCTAATTTGGTTTAATTTGGTCTGATTTGGGTTATTGTGTTGGCGGAGAGGCTTATCAGTCTGGAAAACCTTTACACTTTCTACTTCTTTCTCTGGTCCTTATAGAATTCCCCCTCCTCCCTAAATATCTGAATGGGAAAGGTGAGACACCAGTCTGCCTCCTTCTGAGTTGGTAACACTCCTAGTTAAACCTTGCATTCTTCCTTTAGTATTTGTGTCTTAGGTTTGAATTTCTAAGGGATGAACTTTCAAACCTATGTTCAGTATCAATTTATTATGAGGGCCTGGTGTAGGTAATTACTTCATTAATTAGTAGTGCTTCATATATATTTTATCAACAAGCTTGTTGAGCCACATCAGAATCAGGGATTGACTGTGTGTTTGTATAACACATCAAAAGTCACCCATTGCCCCTGGCCCCATTCTAGTGCTGTTCTCTCAGTGAAGACTGACTGCATGAGTCACCATCACTGGTGGTCTGAAACATGAGAACAAGAAGAAGAGGGGGAGGAGGAGGGCAGAGTTTGCTCTTCTATTACCTGAATAAAACAGGTTTCACTGGAGAATAATTTATACATTTTCAGTGTATAATTTTGACATTTACGTCACCTGAGAAAGCTTCCTGGTCTCTTCCCAGCTATTTTCCCATCCCCACAAGGAATCAGTGTTTGAATTTCTATTGCCAGAATAGATACCTATGCTATGACTTTAAATTGTTTAAATATTTATTTCATTACATATTTCTTTGTTTATTTTTACATACATTCATTCAACACAATGCATTTGAGATTCTTTCATGTGGTTAGCATGAGTGTGCTTTCATTTTTAATATTGTCCTACTATAAGATTGTGATTCAAATTTGTTTATCCTTGCAGCTGGCCTTGGGAATTTGAATGCTTTCCAGTTTGGATGGCCATTCAGGATAAAGTCTCTATGAACCCTTTGCTCAACTTTTTGTAAACATGTTTTTGTTCTCAAGGATAAATAAATGAAAGAGTGAGATTGCTGGGCAATTGGGTAGGTGGATTTTTAACTTTGCAAGAAAAAAATTAACCAAGGTTGTTTATATTCCCACTCTCAGAGGTCATCTGACTTCATGTTAATAGCTCACAGTCTCTAGTTATTAAGAACAGCTCACACAATGATAAACCTACAAACTGATCTTTTGAAGGTGTCCTCTTAGGACATCTTCCTCCCTTGGATACCATTGGCATGACATGGATTCCCGTTCCTGAGACCCAAAGCCCACTGTGCAAAGTTTGAAATACTATTCAGGGCAGAGCACATGTAGAAGGTAGCACAGCAGGCTCCCTATGCAGGATCAAATGCAGCCGCCAGCTTCTCCGTGAGCGCCTTTGCAACAAGTCACTGTCTATCCCTGAGAGTAATCAGAGGATTTATTTGCACTCTGTTGGCTAATTGCTCCCATACTGAGCCAGATCTAAACAAAATACCCTTAGCGATATTGAGATTTCTGGTCTCTAGTATGAAGCAGTTGATAAATTGACATGCTTATAGCCTGTCAGCATAGTTTGATTTAATTTTCTTGATACTACAACTGATTTCTGAGATTCCTTAGAATAAAATATGATGTAAATATCACAAGATATGAGGATATGATGTGAATGCTGAGCAGACAGGGACCTGAAGTATGTAGAGATATGACATAAATGTTTGAAGTAATGGATATGCAAATTACCCTAACTTGATTACTACACGTTGTATGCATATATTAAAGCACCACAGTATACCTCATGAATATGTTCGGTTATTACAGATCATTTAAAAATTCTTAAAAAGGAAGATGTTGAACACCAGCCCAGCATCAGCTTTGTATCATTGAAATAGGACTGTGGCTTCTCAAAACGAAAGGGGTACCCAGAGTTCCTAATTGTAACCTTCTACTATTTAGGGTAGATGTGAGATTCAAGCATGCTGGCCACAGCCATACTCTGATCTGGGTTCTGTCCACATTCTATCAAGAGATCGACCAAATATGAGTTTAACTTTCCAGATCTGCATTTCCATTTTCCTATGAAATGAAGAGAAAATGCCTGTCTTATAGAGCTGCTAAAGAATTACATTTGGTTTCCATAGAGAAGTCATGTTCAACTTCCTTAGCAATCAGGGAAATGCAGATCAAAACAACTTTGAGATACCATCTTACACCTGTCAGAATGGCCAAAATCAAAAACACCAAGGATTCCCTATGCTGGAGAGGATGTGGAGTAAGGGGAACTCTCATCCATTGCTGGTGGGAATGCAAACTTGTG
>PVIU01008775.1:0-58206 GCA_004026605.1 Ondatra zibethicus
TTTTTTTTGCCTAAGTCTTGCTTGGGATCTGACCCATGTATGTAGCTTGTGGACCAACCAAAAATATGGGCAGATTTTCCATGTAAGCCTGGCCCACATAGAGAGTTTCAAGCAAATCAAAGTTGTATGGCAAGACCTTGTTTCCAAAAACCAAAACAAAATAAACAACAACACAAACATTAAGGCTTTTCTGTTTTAGTTTATTCTTTCCAGAATTTCCTTACTTCCTAGTGTTGGCTTCTGCTGACCTGTACAGATCTTGTCTGCTGGACCTGTGTGATCCGAGAACCTGAATGAATGGGGAAGACTACAGTCTAATGCTGTGGACAACCTTACTTTGGTTTCAGTGTACTTTTATATAGAAATCTAGCAAAGAAAACAAAGATCCAAGGAAGATTGTTTGAGTTCAGACAAACATGTAAACAAATGTCAGCAAGCACATTCTAATTATTCACATGTTGTAAGAGGTCGCTTGTTTGTTTCCTGGCTGCCCGGCAGCTCAGACCCAAAATAACCACACAGAAACTATATTATTTAAAGCACTGCTTGGCCTATTACCTCTAGCTTCTTATTGGCTAGCTCTTACATATTAATTTAACCTGTCTCCATTAATTTGTATATCACCACAAGGCTGTGGCTTACCAGGTAAAGTTTGGGCATCTGTCTCCAGCAGGGCTACATGGCTTCTCCCTGACTCCGCCCTTCTTTCTCCCAGCATTCAGTTTAGTTTCCCCCCTGCCTAGCTCTGTTCTGCCCTGCTTTACTATAGGCTCAAAACAGTTTTTTTTTTAATTAACCAATGGTATTCACACAATACAGAGGGGAATTACATAATTAACAAAGCAGTTCTTTTGCAGAACTTTCTCAGTCAGACCAATCTAAGCACAATCTCCTGGTATGAACTATAACTGGGAAAGCATGGAAGAAAGGCATAAGGGCCATATCCAGATTCAGGGTACAGTGACTGGATTGGGTTTTCTAGCCATGTTCTGACAACCAACAAAAATAAACATGTTTTATAAATTCAATGTAAATGTTTAAAACAGGAGGCACAATGTCACATCCAAGAACAATCCAGGGAACAAAATGCACCTGCCTTTTCTCCTGGAGTCTCTCTCACAGTTCCCCAAGGCATTGTTTACCATGCATCATTCCTTTGGCTGTGTTTGGACCCCTAGAGGGTTCTTCAAGCTGGTAAGGCCTGACTTTCTCCCTTGAACTTTAGAGCTGCTCATGCCAGTGGGGATTTGCTTCAGAGCCTTAAGAACACGACCTTACCTTACTCCCTTCTGAACACTGAACGAGTTCAGTTCTTTGCCTGCTTTATCCCTTTTCCTACCTTCCGGCAGTTACTTTTTCCAGAGAAAAATTTTTTTTGTGCAGCTTGGTTCAGTGGGAACCACATGGCCACTTCCCTATCCAGTTTTGGTTTCTCTATTCTTCATTGATGCTTCTCCCTCGCACACACCCTAAGCTTATTTGTCAATTGCCCCTTCATCTTGCCCATCTGGTAATCACCAGGCTCAGTCATATATATGTAAATATCTTGTCTACTTATCTGTCTATAGATCTGTGTCTGGCATGGTTAAATACAGCTAACTATTTGATCTGAGACAAGAAGTGGATTTTGCCTGTATAACAGAAGCATAAACTGATCTTTAAATGCATGGCCTAACCTAACTTGTACATAATCTCATCTGATCTCTTCTTTTACTTCGTTCATGTGCTCTTCTTTTTCCACTAACTCCAATATCCACCTGTTACAGATAGACACATACTGTGCCTCTTACTTATTTGCTGGTATATGAAAGTAATAATAAGAAAATACCTGCATTTCCAACTATATGCTTCTATATTGATAAATTTTGCCTCCCCCTTGTTACATTATCTGCACATGAGGGATCCTTTGAGGACCATTATTACTTCTTTATTGATAAGTAGCAATTGTCCTTTTCTCTGGTATTGGGAGATTTTTTTTCCTTTATACTTTTTTATATCAGTATATCAATGCATTATTATGCTGCTTAAAAATCAAGTAAAGCTTGCCAGGGAATTTGCAAAGATTGCAGCTTTCTGCCAGCTCAGCAGTAGGATGACCATGACTCTCTCTAGCCCTACTGTGCTCTGCTCCGGGGCATGAAACCTTCGCTTTTCTTACTACCTTTATCTTGAAGGAAATGAGAAAAAAAACCATTTTTCATGGATGATTGTAGGAATCCAGCTTGAATAAACTGTAGTCATCTCTGTTCTAATGATTGTTTGGACTACAAGGTGACCCTGGCCTTCTTTTAAAGCCCCCAGGATAAACAACATGGTTAAGCCAGCTGGTGGCTAGTCCTGGCCACTCACACAGACTGCTTTCCTTTTTCTTCATTTTAAAAAACAATTGCTTTGTTTTTTTTTCATTTTCTTTTTGGCAGTGCTGGAAATGAAACTTAGGGCCTGGTACATGCTTGCCAAGTCCTCTACCCCTGAGCCACATCACCAACTTCTCTATCTCTTCTTTCCCTGTCCAGTTCCCCATGCCCACCCCCATCTTGTCCACAAACTCTCTCTAATTCCAGGTTGACCTGGAACTCTTGATTAATCCTGACTGAGCCTCAATGTACTGGGATTTCACACCTCTGCAAACATTCTGTACTCTCTCTGGCTTTTGTCATTTTTTAAAGTTTATATTTATTTTGATTCTATGTACACTGGTGTTTCCCCTAGATGTGTGTCTGTGAGAGAGTGTCAGATCCCTTGGATTGGAGTTACAGGCAGTTGTGAGCTGCAATGTGGGTGCTGAAAATTGAGTCCAGGTCCCCTGGAAGAGCAGCCCATTACCTGCTTAACTGCTGAACCGTCTCTCCAGCCCCCTCAGGCTCTTTCTTTACTGATGTCCTTATGTGTTAATAGTTTTTAGGAAGCTCGTGTATATTCTGGTTGGCCCGAATTTAGCAGTTCAACCATCTTGTCTTACGGTCCTGGGATTCTCCTCTGTTGTGTTACTACTCTAGGTATTCTGACACCCATAGGTTCCCCCCCCCAAAAAAAAGCAGTTTTGTTTGTTTGTTCGTTTTTGAGATATGGTTTCTCTGTGAAACAGTCCTGACTGTTCTGGAACTCACTCTGTAGACCAGGCTGGCCTCAAACTCACAGAGATTCAACAGCTTCTGCCTCCTAAGTGCTGGGATTAAAGGTGTGTGCCACTACTGCTCGGCAATAGACAACATTCGATGCAGTGCTGGATTTGTCCCTTCTGTCTTTAATCTCTTGATATCTGCTACCTTTGGTTGCTTGTTTTTATACAATGGATGTTTCTGAAACAGTGACTATATTAATTAGTTTTCTATTTATGCAATAAAACAGAACTAAGGGAATTATAGAAGGAACTTACAGAAGGAATAACTATCTATCTATCATCTATCTATCTATTTTGTTTTGGGACAGGGTCTCACTATGTAGCTTAGGCCATCCTGGAATTTGCTATGTAGACCAGGTTGGTCTTGTACTTACAGAGGTCCACCTGTCTCTGTTTCTGACTACTGAAATTAAAGGCATGGGCCCCCACATCTGGCCTGGAAGGGTTTATTTGGCTTACAGTTCCAGAGGGTTAGAGTCCATGACGGTGGAGAGTCCAAGGTGGTAGGAAAGGGAAGCTGAAGGCTTGCATCTTGAACTGAAAGCAAGAAGCAGAAAGAACAAACTGAGAATGACATATGGCTTTGAAACCTGAAAGCCTAAGCTTGGTCACCTACTTCCTCCAAGACCACAGCTCACTTCCTCCTAAGCCTCCTCAAATTGTGCTACCAACTAGGACCAAGTATCAAACTATCTATTTCTGTGGGGGAAATTCTCACTCAAACCACCACAGTGATCAAGTGATTTAATGTAAACCTGCACCAATATGAGTGTGGAAAAGCAGTACTCAGATGACAGTGCATTTATCTAAGAATGTAGAATAGTTTCCCTGGGTTCCAGACCAAGGCTCTTAGAATACATTCATACAAGCCACAGAGGAGCTAGCACATATTCACTGGTGAGTCCAGCCGTTCTAGTGGAGGAAAGGCAGCACCAAAGGTTTGTATCACTAAATTGGAAGTCCTCAGGCTTAGCTTTATGAGAAAGGAATGGCAAATGTAGAGTAACTGTTTTTCTTAGTGAACATCAGTTACAAAGAGTTTTCTATGGGGAGAGCTTGGTGATAGGACACTTGTGTAGTATGTGTGAAACATTCAGCTCAACCAGAAAAGAAAGGTGGAGAGAATTTAACCCTGTGTGTGTGTGTGTGTGTGTGTGAGAGAGAGAGAGAGAGAGAGAGAGACAGAGACAGAGACAGAGACAGAGACACACACACACAGAGTTCTGTTTCAGACTCTCACATCTTTGGATTATAGGTGTATACCCTTCCTTCAGCTTATAAATAATTTTGAGCTAGCTCTTCTCAAAAGACCTAGTCTACGTGTGATTTCTCCTGACTCCCAAGTCATCTTTAAACACTTACCCATCTGGCTTACTGTCCTAGATTCTGGATGCTGCATCCTTGAATCCACTACTTCTGTGTGCTTTTCTTCCTTACTCACATCTGCACAGTTCTCTGTTCCACTCACACAGATGATTGTTATCCTCTCAGCTCTTGGTTATTGCCACTTTCCCCCACTATCATTCCCCATGGTCTGTGGAACAGCTTCAAGCTTCATCATATGTTAGTTAAGGCTAACAGAAATTTGGCTAACATACTAGTCCCAATTTCCTAATTGCTCAGAAGTCTCAACTAAACCTGTTGTTAATGCTCAGCTGTCATTACTTGGTAAGCTGACCATCCTTATCATTTCAGGACTTCCTGTGTAAATGTGAACTCCTTCAAGCATGATGTCTTTATAACTTAATTCCCTTCCTGTTCTGAAGCTGTGATTTGCTTCCTGATATCCCCAGGTTTTGGCCACCTTGATGAGTTCTCTGCAGTTTATTTTATATTACTAGCTCAACTTTCCTTTCAGGAATAAGTTGCTTGAAAGTAAGAAAAATTTACTCTTTATTTTACTTTATTATATTACTTATTTACTTTATTGAGTACTTACCATACTTAATGCTTCATTCTTTATTGGACTTTGCTCTTTAATTAAGTACAGAAATGTATGTGTTGAGTTTGGGATTAAGTTATCAGTGATGAAATTAACTTACCAGCATCTTTTATCAAACCAAAACTAAATGTTCAAGGCATCAATGTTCTGGGATATTGTTCAGTGGCTAAAGTGCTTGCTATGCAAGCATGAGCACCTGCGTTTTGATTCTCAGCCCCCACTAAAAAGCCAGCTGTGATCTCAGAAGCCTGTAACCCAGTGCTAGGGGTGAGAGTGTTGAGAAAGCAAATCCCTGGTCTACCCACCTGGTAGGCTCCAGGTTCAGCTAGAGAATTTCTCAAAAAGTAGAGTGGGGAGGAATTGCACATGTGGCCTAGCCTCCCAGGACTCCAGCGTGGACCCTGGGCTTCTTTGATTATTTATTATGGGCCTGAGGCAGTGACCTCCACAGGAGCAGGTACAAGGGAGCAATTGTTGAGGGAGCAGGCCCAAGCCTGGGTGACTGAAACCATGGCCCTGACTGCACCATGAGGAGCAACCATCTGACTTGGGTTCTCTGGCACCTGGAAGATTGATCACCAAAGATACAGGCCCAACTACACTAATCAGAGGAAAAGATGGGTAGACAAAGTAAGAACACTCTCAACACCATAAAGAGCAACATGGCACCAATAAAAACCAGTGATCCTACAACAGCAAGACTTAAACAACCAAATATAGATGAAGCAGAAGAAAATGACCTAAAAAATAAATTTAGGAGAATGTTTGAGGCCCTTAAAGAGGAAATAAAAAAAATTCCCTCAAAGAAATGGCAGAAATTATTGGCGGAGGCCACTTGTTCATTTGTGGCTGTCCAGACCATGAAATAATCACACAGAAACTATATTATTTAAATCACTATTTGGTGACTCACTTAAGCATATTGCTAGTAAGTTCTTACATCTTTGGTTAACTATTTCTATTAATCTGAATATCGCAACATGGCTGTTGATTACTGGCTAGGTTCTGTCCAGTGTCTGTCTTTAGTGGGGCTACATGGCTTCTCCCTCACTCTGCCTTCCTCCTCCCAGCATTCAGTTCAGTCTTCCCCACCTAGCTCTACTCTACCCTATCACAGACCAAAGCAGCTTTTTTATTCCTTAACCAATAAAAACAACACATATACAGAAGGAATTCCCACACCAGGAAATGACCAAAAAAATGGAAGAACTGAACAAATCCCTTAAAGAAAACCAAGAAAAGGCAATCAAACAGATGAAAGAAACTATTCAAGACTTGGAAACTGAAATAGAGACAATAAAGAAAACACAAACTGAGGGAATTATAGAAATAGAAATTATGAGAAAATGATCAGGAACTACAAATGCAAGCATAAATAGCAGAATACAAGAGATGGAAGACAGAATCTCAAGTACTCAAGACACAGTTCAGGAAATACACTTATTGGTCAAAGAAAACATTAACTCTAACAAAAGCTTAGCACAAAGTATTCAGGAAATATGAACATTATGAAAAGACCAAACATAAGAATAATAGGGATAGCAGAAGAAGCCCAACTCAAAAACATAGAAAATATACTCAACAAAATCATAAAAGGAAACTTTAGCAACCTAAAGAAAGATATGCATATGAAGATACAAGAACAAGAAATAGACTGGATAAAAAAAAGTCCCCTCACCATATAAAAATCAAACACTAAACATATGGAATAAAAAAAGAATATTAAGAGGAAAAAGGTCAACTAACATAGAAAGGCAGACTTATCAGAATTACACCTGACTTCTCAATGGAAACAATGGAAGCCAGAAGGTCCTGGTCAAGTGTTATGCAGGCATTAAGAAACCATAGAAGCCAGCCCAGACTACTATGCCCAGCAAAACTTTCAATCACCATAGATGGACAAAACAAGGTATTCCATGCCAGAACAAGGTTTACCCAATACCTAACCATAAACTCAGCCCTACAAAAAGTACTAAAAGGAAAACTCAAACACAAGGAAGTTGGCTGCATCCACAAAAATACAGACAATAGATGATCTCACAGCAGCAAATCCCTAAGAAGGGAAAAAAACACACAATAACATTACCAACAGTGAAAACTAAAATAACAGGAGCTAGCAATCACTGGTCATGAATATCGCTTAATATAAATGCTCAACTCACCTGTAAAATGACACAGGCTAACAGACTGGATACAAAAACAGAATCCATCCTTCTGCTGCATATAAGAAACACACCTCAACCTCAAAGACAGACATCTCCTCAGAGAAATGGTTTGGGAAAAATTTTTTCCAATCAAATGGACCTAAAAAACAAGCTGGCGTAGCTATCCAATATCTAACAAAATAGACTGCAAACTAAAATCAATCAAAAGAGACAAAGAAGGACATTTCATATTAGTCAAGGGAAAAATACGTCAGGAGGAAATCTCAATACTGAACACCTATGCCCCAAATACAAGGGCACCCTTATATATAAAAGAAACACGTTTAAAGCTTAAATCACACACTAAGCCACACACACTAATAGTGGGAGACTTCAACGCCCCACTCTCACCACTGGACAGGTCTGTCAGACAGAAAACTAACAGAGAAATAATGGAACTAAGAGATGTTATGACTCAAATGGACTTAACAGACATCTATAGACCATTCCATCCAAACATAAAAGAATATACCTTCATCTCAGCACCTCATAGAACCTTCTCAAAAATTGACCACATATTAGGTAACAAAGCAAACCTTCACAGGTATAAAACATTGGAATAATCCCCCTATATCTTATCAGATCATCATGGCTTAAAATTAGAATTCAACAGCAGCACTAGTATCAGAAAGCCCACAAACATATGGAAATGCTCACCTGAATCATCAATGGGTCAAGGAAGAAATAAAGAAAGGAATTAAAGATTTCC
This sequence comes from Ondatra zibethicus, assembly GCA_004026605.1. Lineage (NCBI taxonomy): Eukaryota > Metazoa > Chordata > Mammalia > Rodentia > Cricetidae > Ondatra > Ondatra zibethicus. The sequence continues at coordinate 7,980 of PVIU01008775.1, forward strand.
TAAAATTCAATGAAAATGGTCACACAACATACCCAAATTTATGGGACACAATGAAAGCAGTGTTAAGAGTAAAGTTCATAGCACTAAATGCCTATACAAAGAAGCTGGAAAAATCCCACACTAGTGAGATAATACATCATTTGAAAACTCTAGAATTAAAGGAAGCAAACTCACCTGGGGGACTAGATGGCAGTAAATAATCAAATTGAGAGCTTAAATCAACAAAATAAAAACTAAGAAAGCAACACAAAGAATCAATGAGGCAAAGATTTTGTTCTTTGAGAAAATCAACAAAATAAACAAACTGTTACTCTAACTAACTAAAAGACAGAGAGAAAATACCCAAATTAACAAAATCAGAAATGAAAAGTGGTCATAACATCAGACATAGAGGAAATCCATAGAATCATTAGGTCATATTTCAAAAACCTGTACTCCACAAAATTGTAAAACTTAAAGGAAATGGACAATTTTCTGGATAAATATAACTTATAAAAATTAAATCAAGACCAGACAAGCATATTATATAGACCTATAACTGCTAAGGAAATAGAAAGTCATCAAAAGTCTCCCAACCAAAGAGAGCTTAGGACCAGATGGTTTCAGTGCAGAATTCTACAAGATTTTCAAAGAAGAACTAATATCAATACTCCTCAAATTTTTGTACACAATAAAAACAGAAGGAACATTGCCAAACTATTTTTTTAGGCTACAATTACCCTGATAAACAAATCACACAAAGATATTACTAGGAAAGAGAATTATAGACCAATCTTACTCATGAACATTGATGCAAAAATATTCAATAAAATACTGGCCAACTGAATCCAAGAACACATCAGAAAAATCATCCACCATCATTTAGTTGGCTTCAGCCCAGAGATGCAGGGATGGTTCACTATACAAAAATCTGTCAATGTAATCCACCATATACACAAACTGAAAAGAAAAAAAAAACATGATCATCTCATTAGATGCTGAAAAAGCCTTCAGCAAAATTTAACACCCCTTCATGATAAAGGTCTTGGAGAGAGCAGGGTTATAAGGAACATACCTAAACATAATAAAAGCAATTTAGAGCAAGCCAATAGCCAACATCAAACTAAATGGAGAAATACTCAAAATGATCTTACTGAAATCAGAAACAAGGCAAGGTTGTCCACTCTCTTCATTCCTATTCAATACAGTACTTGATGTTCTTGCTAAAGCAATAAGAAAACAAAAGGAAATCAAGGGGATACCAATCAGAAAAGAAGAAGTCAAACTCTCACTATTTGATGATGATATGATACTTTACACAAGTTACTCCAAAAATCCTACCAAGGAAATTCTACAATCCATAACACCTTCAGTATTGTAGCAGGATACAAGATTAACTTGAAAAAATTAGTAGCCCTCCTTTACACAGATGATAAATGGGATGATAAAGCAATCAGAGAAACATCACCCTTTACAATAGCTACAAATAGCACAAAATATCTTGAAGTAACTTTAATCAAACAAGTAGAAGACGTATATGACAAGAATTTTAAATTTTTGAAGAAAGAAATTGAAGAAGACACCAGAAAGTGGAAAGATCTCCCATGCTCTTGGGTAGGCAGAATTAACATAGTAAAAATGGCAATCTTACCAGAAACAATCTTCAGATTCAATACAATGCCCATCAAAATCCCAGCAAAATTCTTCACCAACCTCAAAAGAACAAAGCATGAGGTGGGTTGAATGCATAGAGCCAGAAGGACAGAAAGGAAGGCTGAGGGCATATGTAGCTAATATTGCAGTGAATTTGTGGGGTCATGACCTATTGCAGCAATGGAATAGGGTTAACATTTCTGCCGTCCCCAAACTCAAATTCCTGGGATGGATATTATGTGATATTATAAACAAAGGTCACCAGAAATTCAGGCTATACAAGAACACAAAGCAGCTAGCAAAACTTCAGAGGTATTAACAGCCTTGCCCATAAAATGGTTAGCTGAGAAACCCATATGGGTTAAACAATGGCCTTTAACAGAAGAAAAACTGCAGGCTTTAGAATAGCTTGTACAGGAGCAACTAGATGCTTAACATATTGAAGAATCAACCAGCCCTTGGAATTCTCCCATATTTGTTGTAAAAAAGAAATCTGGAAAATGGAGAATGGTGATAGATCTAAGAGCTGTTAACACAGTTAGCCAACCTATGGGCCCTCTACAGTCGGAATTCTTCTACCTTCTCTATTACCAAAAGGATGGCCTCTTATAGTTATTGATTTAAAGGATTGTTTCTTCACTAAACCTTTACAAGAAAAGGATAGAGAAAAATTTGCCTTTACAGTGCCTACTTATAATAGTTCTCTGCCTACTAGGAGATACCAATGGACTATCTTTCCACAGGGAATGCTCAATAGCCTCACCCTGTGCCAATGCTTTGTAAGTCAATCATTGGAAATAATATTCAAGCAATTTCCTAAGTTTATAATTTACCATTACATGCATGACATTTTGTTATCTGACTGAATGCAGATACTTTAGAAAGCATGTTTTAAGAAGTAAAGAAAGTTTTGCCTAAATGGAGATTACAAATTGGTCCTGAAAAAAATACAAAGGGTAGATTCTGTCAATTACCTACATTACAGAATAGGTTTACAGAAAAATTAGAACACAAAAGGCACAAATTAGGAGAGACCGATTGCAGACATTCAAATATTGTTAGGAGACATTTCCAGTCTACAACCTGCTGTTCGGATACCACCAGATCTAATAGTTCATTTAAACAAAACCTTAGATGGTGACAAAGACTTAAATAGTCCCAGAGAATTAACAGCTGAAGCTGAAAAAGAATTGAGCGTCATTGAAGAGAAATTACAGGAGGCACTTGTAGATAGAATGAATCCAAATCTTAATCATATTCTCCTCATACTGCCTTCCAGAATTTTCCCTACAGGAATTTTAATGCAGTGGGAAGATATTATCTTAGAATGGATCTTTTTTACCACACAAATCAAGTAAAAAATTAAAAACTTATGTGGAAAGAGTCTCTGAATTAAGTATAAAAGGAAAATTGAGACTTTGTCAACTAGTAGGTATACACCCAGCAGAGATTATAGTTACTTTTACTGTTGATGAAATTAAAAAGTTATGGGAATACAGTGAAACATGGCAAAGAGCTTGTGCTATTTTTTTTGGAGAAATTAAGAGCAATTTTCCCAAAAGTGATAGCCTTAACCTTATAAATAGGACTACTTGGATTCTCCCCCAAATTGTATATGCTCACCAAACCTGAAGGCTATTTATTTTATACTGATGCAAACAAATCAGGAAAGGCAGGCTACAAATCAGAAGAATTAAGTAAAATGGAACAAAACCCTTATAATTCTGTCTAAAAGGCAGAATTATATGCTATTCTCATGGTACTAAGGGATTTTAAAGAACCTCTCAATATAGTTACTGATTCACAATATGCTGAAAGAGTTGTCTTGTATATTGATGCCACTGAATTTGTACCAGATGATGCAGAATCGTCTTTATTGTTTATACAGGTTCAAGATATAATCAGGAATAGGCTTTGTCCCATATACATAACACAATCTGATCCCATATGGGTCTGCCATGTCTTCTAGCACAAGGTAATGCAGAAATTGCTCGATTATTGATTGGAAGTTCACTGAAGGCCTCAGAATTTCATAAGAAACATCATGTCAACAGTAAAGGTTTAAAGAAAGAGTATTATATTACATGGCAATAAGCTAAGGAGATTGTGAAGAGATGTCCGCCTTGTTCTTTCTATAACCAAACACTGCAGGGAGTAACCCAAAGGATACTCAAAGGAATGAGATCTGGCAGATGGATATGTCTCCCTTACAGAATTTGGAAAATTAAAATATGTACACCACACGATTGACATTTATTCAGGTTTTCAACAGGCAACTTCCTTGAGCTCAAAAAAGGACAATTCAGTGATCACACATTTATTAGAAGTTATATCCATCATTGGTATACCTGCACAAATAAAGACAGCATATGTATCTAAGAAAATGAAACAGTTTTTTGCTTATTATAATATAAAGCATATTACAGGTATGCAAAACAATCCTACAGGTTAGGCAGTTATAGAAAGATCAAATCAAACCATAAAGGATATGCTTAACAAACAGAAAAAGATGGAAAATACCCCCAGAAAGAGATTGCATAATGCTTTATTAACCTTGAATTTTCTTAATGTTAATGAGAAAGGAACCACAGCAGCAGAGAGACATTGAATAATAGAAAAGCCTTCTCAATTAAATCAGCTGGTCTATTTCAAGGATGTGCTGACCTCATAATGGAACCCAGGAGATGTGCTACATTGGGGAAGGGTTTTTGCCCTTGTTTCCATAGGTGAAAAAAAGCTGTAAATATCATCAAAATTAATAAATATTCAGTTTGAAAAAGAGAAACCCCTTGAGAAAGTGAAATGATGGCTCATCCACAGAGGGGACAAATACAGGTGGTAAGAAAACCTCATATAGGTGTTGTGGCAGGGTTCTTTTCTTGTCTTTGCAGGAAAATGTTTGTTTTCAAAGAGTTAAGAGACCTTGGACATTTAGATGCCTGAATATGAAAAGATAGCTATCCAGAAAGAATCAACAAGAAAAGAGAAATCTGATTTATGATGCTGTATTATCTGCTTGGTAAAATTTGATTACCTGGACATGTTTACATCTCTACTTAAAAATAAGAGCTGGATTTAGAGTTGGACAATGACTATCCTTCTCTAAATCCAAGCATGTTGTTAAAAGAAAAATTCAGAATTTCTGACTCATGTCAGGAGCCATCTGTTATGGGACAGAAAGAAGATATATTTTAAGGAAATATTTTACTTTTCTCCATGCCCATTTTGCCCATATTTTATTTTTCATTGAATATATTTGTATATGAATAATGTTTAAGTTTTCAACTATGAACAGTAGATTTTCTTGCAGTAGTCTTTGAAGCTTCCAGAAAGAAGATGGAGCCCCACAACAACGACTCCATCTGCCTGATATGACATCATGATGCTGATAGTGCTACTATGAGACTGGGTTTTGGGTACTCGCTGCAGAAATGGTGCTCCCTTTTACAATGTTCTGACCAGAACTCCAAATAAGAACTTAAAACAAACAAACAAACAAACAAACAAACAAATAAACCCTATCTACTACTCAGAGATCATTTGCAATTATACAAAACAGTAGTCTTGAAACTTAAACATCATTTTACTTTTACAGGATCCCATAGGAAGAACATTACCCCCATGACAGCTGAGTGCAATTCTAGAAGAGAATGACCCCCTCCAAACAAAATTTGTCCTCACAGTTAGGGACACCATTTAGGGGATGATTATTACTCATATAGGGGTGGGGGTTGGTGTGAAAATTATGTGGACTCAGAGATTTCAAAAAAGGAGGGAAATCTGAATGGGATAATAGGTAGATTAGTGTGCACTTACTCACAGTAATAACAATAATAGTAAGTAATAGAGTGAATACTTGTGAACTATTATTTATGAACAAATTACATTGGTATAGATCTTTGTGTATTGATGCAAATTTAAATATTTGTTATATTGAATATGTGCCTATTTCTGTTTACAATATTTGTACACCTATGCAAAGTTATTTAGTCATATTTTATGCATGCATGTTTCTACCTCTGTTTAAGACATTTTGTATATTGCTATAATTTTAGGATATGTTTATCATATTGTATTATGTATTTCTACCTCTGATCAAGATATTTATACATTGTTTACATTTTGAAGCTATTGTCCTCCTTTACTGCACCATTGTTTAAAGATTGTTTAATATTCTGATATGAAGTCTTAATCTTTAATTTAAATAGGTATTAAGTATTATAGGTCAATAGTCATTCATGTTTGTTATACTTTTAGTCAAGCTAATTGGTTCTTTAGATTCATAGAGATTGTATTCTGCAAGATAGGTAACCTTCAACCACTTCAAAGAACTGTAGAACATGACATTTAAATAACTTAGGATTCTGTCAACATGAGACACTATTGCTCCTGGCAGCACCAATCTATTCCCGAGAGAATGCTGAACACTAAAGACACTCCACTTGGAGTTTGTTTTCTTCTTGGCACAACTAGTTTCTGGGCAAGGAACTGCCCATGCCTTGACCACTGACAAAGTGCATTATGTCTGGACTGGACAAGCAAGATACAAGAAAAAAAGGCTATCAAATCTTCCTAAGATAGGGTAAGATGGTTTTGAAAAATTTCCTGCCTCTGAAAATGGTCTGTCAGTTACTCTAGGCCTTAGTCAAAGTTGATTGCTTCAACATTGCAAATGAGACTTTGGTTGATTGCTCAGCCAGTTGTCTCTGTCATCCACTGCACATTTTGGAAGCTGCTTAATTGCACTTCCTGCCTACTCAAGTAATATTATCTCCCTTCTCTGGCCTTCGATGGGGTTGAAGATTAGATAGTCATAGTTACTATTCTCTTATGATCTATCCAAGCCATTTCCAATAAAAGACTTTAGACTCCTTAGTATAGAATGTTTGGTAAAACATTAGAATATGTTCCTTGCTTAATATCGTTTATGCTGGTTGTAATTCTATCTTTATACGTGATATCTATTCCTAGTGTACATAGTTTTGTATTAGGTTTGGAGCTCTGTTATTTAAACAAAAGAGGGAGGTGCTGTGGGAGCTTCTTTGACCAGTAGCTTTTAAGATACCAGCCCACTTGGGCATGGTCTCTTATACTATAAATGCAGCTGTAAAGCATGCACTCACTCTCTTGCTTCCAATTCTTGCTTCCACCTGCAAGTTTTGGTTCCTGTTTCCTGTTTGTTCAGAGGACTGTGATCTAGGACAGTGATCTGTAAGTCTCCCCTAATAAATAACCCTTTATTATACATAATTCTGAACTAGTGTGGGATTATTTTGTATCTTCCATCATCACACCTCTTATTGTAGATAGGAAGAGAATATTCATAGAGCTTTGAATTCACAGAATTCAATATATAATCTCTCTCTTTTTAATTTGTGTGTGTGAGTGTGTGTGTGTGTGTGTGTGTGTGTGTGTGTGTGTGTATTGCATCTCTGAGTTACAGTTTCATCTTCTAGGTACAGACTTTTAAATTGGATGTCCTCAATATTTGTGTGCAATCTCAATTCAAGAAAATAGAAAACTAAATTTAAGCACAGTTAGAATTTTCTATCGTAAATTCTGGCCCATATGTCAAGTTCCATATTGTCCTGGGAAGGAGAATCTTTACCTATCCCAGGATTGCTTTATCTTTGTCTTGAATATGAAACTTCTTGCATTGGTGGAATATACACTCATTTGTACGAAGAACTACAGATAGTGAATGACTTCCTAGTCTAAAAAGCTTTTGTTTCTTCCCTTCCTCCTTCCTTCCTTCTTACTTCTTTCCTCCCCCTTCTCTCCTTCTCTCTCTCTTTCTTTCCTCCCTCTTTTCCTCCCTTTCTTTCTTTCTTTCTTTCTTTCTTTCTTTCTTTCTTTCTTTTTTTCTGTGTTTTGGGACAGGGTCTCTCTATGTAACCCTGATTGTACTAGAACTCCCTATGTAGAACTTGAACTCACAGAGATCCACCTGCCTATGGTTCCCAAGTGCTGGTCATACTCAACCATTATCTAATTGGATTTAGGGTCAAACTTATATAAAGAGAAGTATGCAGATACAGAGTCATTGATTTTTGGTAGCTTAAAAGCATTTTATGTATTTTTACATTTCTGACTAATATTGAATTCCTAGAAGAAACAAGGAAATAAGGAAATATGGCTGCATGTGGAAGAATGAAAATTTATCTGTGTTTATCACCCTGAATAAAATTCAAGTCCAAATGGATCCAAGGACTCAACTTAAGGCCATATACATACACTGAATCTGATAGAAGAGAAAGTGGGGAATAGTCTTGAACTCACTGGCACAAGAAAGACTTTCTAAACAGAACACCAATAGCACAGGCTCTAAGAACAAATAACAAATAGGATCTCACAAAATTGAAAGGCTTCTGTATGGCAAAGGACACTATTATTTGGACAAAGTGACAGGTTACAGGACAGGAAAAGATTTTTTTCCCAACTACATATCCAACAGAAGGCTAACAACTAAAATATTAAAGAACTAAAAAAACCTGGATATCAAGAAAACATATAAGTCAATTTAAAATGGGATAAAGATCTAAACAGAGAGTTCTCAAAATATGAAACACAATGGCTGAGAAATACATAAAGAAATGGTCAACCTCTTTATTCTCAGGGAAATGAAAATCAAAGCTACTCTGAGATTTCATCTTACCCCAGTCAGAAAGACCAACATCCACAAAACAAATGACAGCTCATGCTGGTGAGAATGTGCAATGTACATTGTACACTCAGTTTAGCCACTATGGAAATTACTGTGGTGGTTCCTCAGGAAGCTGGGAGTAGATACACCACAAAGTCTAGTTGTACTACTCTTGGGAACATACCCAAAGGACTCTCTATACTGCTACAGAGATATTTGCTCATCCCTGTTCATTGCTGCTAGAAAAAGAAAGCAAGGTAAATGAGGGGGTTGGAGGGAGGAAAGGGAGAGAGGAATGATGCAATTATAATCTGAAAAATAAATAATTTAGAAAAGAGTGTACAGTTGTCAAGTGCAGTGTTACATGCTTGCCCTCCTAGCACTTGGGAGGCAAATGCAGGAAGAGCAGGTTTGAGGTTAGCCTGCTTTACATAATGAGCTCCATGCCAGCTATGGCTAGAGAGTCAGATCCTGTCTCAGACAATCTGCCACCAGCATCAACAAGAGTTCCCAGTGAGTGACTTTCTCATTATTTAGTCTTCCATTCAGTAGTTGTTCTGCCTATTCCCCCTCTTCAGCCACCCCCATCGGTTTTCTCACATACTTTTTTGTTTTGTAGCAGGGCCTCACTGAGCTTAAACTCAAGGCAATCTTTCTACCTGGCTTCCCAAGTGCCAGGATTATAGGTGTGCATCACTGCCTCTGGTTTATACATTACTTAAAGGCTGAAAAATGGTATAACACCAGGACTTAATATGTAAGTTTCTTATTGTTAGACTTTTGTAAGTCTTTACTCAAAAGCTTACTGTGCTTTGGCATCAACATGATTGGTAATTCTTTCTCTGAAACAGTCTATTCATTTCAACCAGAGAATGTAAACCTTCCTTCCTTAATTATCTGACTTCTAAAATCAAGAACAATAAACTAAATACCTCCCTTCACCCTACAACCCACTGCATCTCTCTCTCTCTCTCTCTCTCTCTCTCTCTCCTTCTCTCTCACTTTTCTTTCTTAGTCAGTCTGATCAAGCATACCAATATTTTACTGGAATTAACTGGTTCACCATTGAACTTTTTAGGAAGCTCATTCCCTCTTTGAGAGGTTAAAGCTGTAGGGTTCTTTGAATACATGAACCTTCCTTAATTTCTATTTTCAATATCTTCTTAGGTTTCAAATATCACCTGTACATCTCCAAATACATTACCACCCCCTTGATAGTCATGATGCCCACTCATCTGCCAGATGCTTGTGCATCAGTATCTCTGGGGCATCTCAACATTCTGTTATGTAATTTCCTCCTCCAAATCTGGTTCTTCCATTGTTTTCTGTTCCTGAGAATCGTGCCATAGTTCATGTAATTGGATAAGTCATCTTCCACACCCAGTATATGTCATAAATATTATTGACTTCATTGCAAAACATTTCTCAATCCATCTAATTTTCTCTATTTTCAGTCATAATGCTAATATCCATCTATCCATCCATCCATCCATCCATCCATCCATCCATCCATCCATCCATTTTTCTACCTACCTATGTATCTACCTATCTGTAGAGAAACATACACAGGATCTTTTTATGTTGTCTAGCTGGTCTCAACCCTTTGGCTCAAAAGATTATCTAGTTTCAGCCTCTTGAGTGGTTGGGACTACAGTGCCATCATGGCTGCCTTTAAGATAATTATTTCATCCAGCAGTGGTGGTGCACACCTTTAATCCCAGCACTTGGGAGGCAGAAGCAGACTGATCTCTAAGTTGGAGGCCATCCTGGTCTCCAGAGTGACTTCCAGTACAGAGAAACTCTGTCTTGAAATACAAAAGCAAACCAAAATAAAAAATATAATTATTTCTTCTGTGAATCACTTAGTAATCCACTAACTTGTTTTCTTTTATCTACTTAACTGCCAATCCAACCCATTCTTCATATGTTAAGCAGGAATGAGCTTTCCCCCTGCCTCAAATACTTAATGCCTTTCTACTGTTGTTATGCCAACAGCATAAGGCTCTATCATGGCATTCAAGGGTCAGTATGGATGGTTTCTACTGCCAACATTTCAAAGTATAGTATAGTTGGGTTTTTCTTATTACCCTTTGGGGGCCTGCCACCTAGCTTCCAAGTAAATACATGGAACCTTATTCTTACTTATGAATGCCTGGCCTTAGCTTGACTTGTTTCTAGCCAGTATTTCTAACTTAAATTAATCTTGTTTCTCTTTAATTACATTTTGCCTCTCAGCTTTTTTATTTAACCTTTCTTTATTCTATATGTCTTTTTTTCCTATTTACTCCATTGCTGGCTGTGTGTTTGGCCCCTGGTAACCTCCCTTCCTTCTCCTTTTCTCTCTCATTGCTTTTTCCCTAGGTTTCTTCTCATCTTTATTCTCTCTTCCTGCCAACCCCACCTATTTCTCCTGCCTAGCTATTGGGTGTTCAGTTCTTCATTAGACCAAACAGGTATTTTAGGCAGTCAAGGCAACACAGATTCTCAGAGTTGAACAATGCAACATGAAAGAATGCTGCAAACCTTTGCATCATTAAAAAATATTTCATAGCATAAATGAAAGTAACACATTTTAAAATCATACTCCACAGCAGTATGCTTTTTTTAAACTGCTTTGTTTTTGCACACACAACGTGGAGGCAGCTGGTGTTTAGGTTTCTTTACCATTCCAAGTGTACCACAAGATTCTTACAAATTCCATTTTTCCACCTAAGGACTTTCATCTTCATCCTCTTACATATTTGAAAATAATTTTGGATTACTTTACTGAGTACACTGCAAGGGAATAACTAGAGTAGTGCCTAGCCTCAACTTTTGCTGAGTGTCGGGAAAGTCTTTTCTGATATTCTTAGTCATTTGCAGAATGTTTTTCGATCATGGAACACTTATTTCTAGTTTTAGTGATATAATTATTTGGAAAATGTTTAAGAAATCTCTGTGCTTGTTGGGCATCTTTGTACATACATGATGCTGTGATCCTAGCCCTGGAGAGGCACAGACAAGGGAGTCACATAGGGAGTCTAATTCAACATTAGCTATATAGCAAGACTTGTGTCAAAACTAAAAAATCCAGTGTAGTGATATATCATTTGTATTTTAAAAACTAAATTTCACCTGAAGATCAGAGAGTAAAACAGTCACCCTGGTCAGCCTTACACACAAGGCAGTGGTGACACACACCTTTAATCCCAGTAGTCGCAGTAGTTTGCTCCAGAGAGGAATATAAAACAGGAGGAGACAGCTCTCAGTCACAGTCTCATTCTGAGGCTTCCTGGAGGCAGAATCACCATTTTGGACTTAGGTAGAAGTGAGAGCCACTGACTGACTGTTTTGCTTTTCTGACCTTAGGTTGGACCCCAATATCTGTCTCAGGGTTTTTTTTTTTTTAAATTATTAACTGTGAAACAATCCAGGCCTGGGGATATAGCTAAATGGTTAAGAGCATTGGTTGATCTTCCAGAGGACTTTGGTTTAATTCCCAGTGTTCACATGTCAGTTCACAATCTCCTGAAATTCTGGGATTCAATGCCCTCTTCTGGCCTCCAAAGGCACTATTCACATGTGATGTACAGACATACATTCAGGTGAAACATTCATCTACATAAAATAGCAATAAAGGTTAAAAAACCTACAAGTTCTGAAGAAAAGAAAGAAACAAATAGTGTTGTCAGATCTGTCTTTATAATTATTTTTTATAGGTTGTTTAGGCTGTGTTCCCAAATGAAATGAAGGAACTTAAATCCTTAGCAATTGTTCTAATGATTTTTCAATATGCAAACAGATCTGTAGACAAGGCAGGTAGCTCAGTGTGTAGAATTCTGCCTAGTATGCTCAACGTTCTGGATCCAATTCCAGCACTAAATAAATGGTACCTGGTGGCACTTGCCTCTAATCTCAGTACCAAGCAGGAACATCAGAAGTTCAAGGTCATTTGGAAGTACTGGGTGAGTCTGAGTCCAGCTTTGGCTTGCAAATATTCTGTCACAAACAAACAGATGATGAATAGTAAGAGATGATCAAAACTCAACTTCAAGGAGCCCACTGATGAATCCATGGTTCTCTCTCTCTCTCTTTCTCTCTCTCTCTTTTAATTTTTATTTATTTATTTTTGTTTTGGTTTTTTGAGACAGGGTTTCTCTGTAGCTTTGGAGCTGTCCTGGAACTAGCTCTTGTGGACCAGGCTGGCCTTGAACTCACAGAGATCTGCCTGTCTCTGCCTCCCGAGTGCTGGGATTAGAGGCGTGAGCCACCACTGCCAGGCAACTTTTTTCTCTCGGGGTCCCCTTGTTTCAGAACTATTATTGTTACTGATATTAATATTGCTGGTGATTTAACTTAGAAAGTTGAGCATACTAATCATGTGCTGTGCCTCTTGACTCTACCCCTCAACTTTGTTTCTTTCTTTAATCTGACTTAAATCTCTACATAGAGGGAAAGCTTGTTACAGCTGCACAAGATACATATGTACACACACACACACACAAACAACAATAGATAGGATCCCAAAGATCTAATGCTATCATAATTGTCTTAAGAGTAAAAGCTCTGAGAGTACAAATAAAGGATCCTGAACTCTGCTGCTCAGGGGCAGCTGGACCAAGTGGTTTAGTGAGATCTGTGACTGCTTCTCTTGGCTCAGAGTTTCTTTTTATTGCAGTGTGCCCTGCCTTTCTTGCAGGTTTCCAGTCCGCAGACTGCCTTGTTTTCCTTTGGTACTGTCCTTTGTGCATCCCATTCCTTTGATTCTTTCCTATGCTAGTCTGGCTTTGGTTACTGTTTTCCACAGCTGCCTTCTCACTGAAGTTACCAGAAGAAAACTATTATTCTTGGAATTTTTATAAATATAAAATAAAAGATGATATCAGAGAGAAGAGTGATAAAACTCCACCCCAGTGTTGATGAATTTTCATTCTGTAATTTGCTTAGTGATGTTTTATTTTTAGTCTGTGTTGTTAGTTGCAGGTTCATGTAACTCTCTGGCAATTCTCTAATGAATCTTTTTTGCTTTAAAGCTGCCTTTGCTCATACTGATGTTGTTTATGATGGTCAATTTTATGTGTCAACTGAGGTGGTGTTTTTGAAAGAGGTTAACATTTAAACTTTGTTTTTACATTTAATATTGTATGTGTGTGTGCACACTGGTGCACACATGGTGTGTACACTCATGCTGCAGCATATATATGGAGGTCAAAGGACAACTTGTGGGAGTCAGTTCTCCTCTTCCACCACATGGGTTTTGGAGTGAAATTCAGACTTTAGGATTTGGTGGGAAGTGGTATTCCATCTTGCTGATTCAAAGTTATTGTCTAAATTTGTGAATTTAGGGCAAAGTGATTTTGTTCCACAATGTAGAGTGTGTCCAGGCAGTTGAATGCCTGTACAGAACTAGAAGATTAGAAAGAGGTGTTCTCCAGCATATTCCTTCAGTGCTGTCTACAGCATTGACTGTCCTGGGACTCCAGCTTTTGGACTGGAACTATACTATCTTATCCCCCGAGTTTCAAGTTAGCTGGTTTGTACCATAGACTTTGGATTCACTTTCATAATCATGTGGGCAGATTCCTTACAACAAATCTTATAAGAAATGCAGATGTATACTCACACTTTTTTGGTTGTTCTTCAGAGAACCTGGACATATTGCTATCATACTTGACTTTCTTTTTATTTATTTATTTTTATTATTACTTAAAACAATACCAATCCAAATTCCCACTCTCTCCTCTCCTCCCAGTCCCCTCCCTCTCCCTCCACAGACCCTCCTCCCACCCCTCCAACCCTAAGGGAGTGCCATGCACCCCGCCCTCCCTACTACACCTAGGTTGAGCAAGGTTTACATCCTAAGAGAATAGGATATAAATAAAGCCGGTATATGCAGTATAGACACATACCACTGTCACTATCATTGGCCCCTCAGTCTGCCCCAGCTGTCAGCCCCCTTCAGAGGAGCTTGGTTGTTCCAATGCTCATTCACTCCCAGTCCAGTTGGAGTTGGCGAGCTCCCATTAGATCAAGCAAACTGTCTCAGTGGATGACACCGTCATGGTCTTGACTTCCTCGCTCATACTCCTTCCACTCTTCAACTGGATCTTGGGAGCTCAGTCCAGTGCTCTGATGTGGGTCATTGCCTCTCTTCTCATCTGTTGTTGGATGAAGGTTCTATGGTGATATTTAAGATAATCCTCAGTCTGACTACAGGGTGAGGTCAGTTCAGACACCCTCTCCTCTATTGCTTAGTGTCTTAGCTGCGGTCATCCCTGTGGGTTCTTGGACATTTTTCTAGAGCCAGGTTTCTTGCTAACTCCATAATGGTTCCCTCAATCAAGATATCTCTTTCCTTGCTCTCATATCTGTCCTTCCTCCATCTCGACCATCCCATTCCCTCAAGTTCTCAACCCCCCTTCTCTCTTTCCTTCTACCCCCTGCCCCCCTGCTCCCAAATTTTTGTCTGATTCCAATTTCCAGGTGGGTCTATATATGTTTTTCTTTGGGTTCACCTTATTACTTACATACTTGGCTTTCTTGGTTAATATTTCTCAGACATAATTTTTCTTACTTCCTCTTGAAAATTATGAGAATTAGAAGTCTCTTAGAAACAGTTCATAGAAGTTTTGTGTCTATGTTTTCTTACATAAAAATTAAATTAAGTTTTTCATATACAAAGTACAGATCCTAATCCAGCAGACTTGGAAGCAGTAGTTAAACCTCACCTATTTACAGAAAGCTATGGAGGAAGATATACTTTGAGTTTTTTCTGTGATGGGCTGCTATGATGAATGATTTTTAGGGCAGTTATTTAAATCTATTTTTCTGTAGCCAATTGGTTTAATATCATTGATAAGAATGGAAAACTGAGGGAGGAATGTGTGATAATTGCAGATCTTCACCTCTTCTTCCTCTCCTCCAAAACCAATCCCCCAGACTCATCCTCAGCTCTGTAGCAGATGACCTGGTTCAGCCTCTCCTTCCTCTCTGCCCCCATTCCCAAGGGGACTAAGCAGATCCTGGTTGAACATCCTGCTTTTCTCCCTCCTGTAGACCACATTAGTCACCATCTCCTAATCTAGCCACATTTTTAAGTGCCAGCTCCCAATTTCCAGAAATCCATTTAGTCTGGAACCCCCAGAGGTTGCACCAACCAGAATCCCAGAAGAATTTTCTACCAGACTACATGCTTTCGTTAGAATCAGAGAAGGCAACAGAACCAAGGAACAAAACATCCATATAATCAAACAAGACCATATATCATCACCTAGAATTAAAATCCCAGATGTCTACAAGCCAGTGTAAAAACACTATTAACAAATGTCTTCATAAGAGCTCAGCAACTCTACCACAGCAAGCCCAGAGAATTGCAATATAGCTGAAGCACAAGACAAGGACATTAGAACAGCCTTTATGACAGAGTCCTTAAAGGGGAAATGAATAAATCCCTTAAAGAAATCTATGAGAACAAAAACAAATGGTGGAGAGAAATGAATAAAAACATTTCAAGACCTGAAAGTGGAAAAAGAATAAATAAAGAGAACCCAAACTGAGTACAATCAGAAAATAAAAAAAAAATTTAAAAACTTGGAACAGGAATTACAAAGGCAAGCCTCACAGAATGGAGGTGATGCACTAGGGAATCTCAGGCATTGAGAGCGTGATAGAAGAAATGGTTACCTCAGTCAAAGAAAATGATAAACTAAAAAATTCCTGGCACAAAACATACAGGAAATCTAGGACATCATGAAGAGACTAAATCTAAGAATAATAGAAATGAGAAGAAACCTAGGTCAAAGGCACAGAGAACATTTTTTCTTTTTTAATTTAAAATAGAATCTTCTATCATACAATGAATTGTGACCACAGTTTCCCATTCCCCCATTCCTCATAGTTCCCTCACATCTCCCTTTTCCCCCAGATCTACCCCCTCCATTTCTCTTCAGAAAAGAGCAAGGCCTGCATGTTTCCTTTCCAAGAGACAAAAAACAATCATATGTAAATGTAAGTATCTTGTCCCAATCACCTGGTCCCAAATACCTTGCTGTTGCATCCCAAATTGCCACACAGAGGCTTCTATTAATTATAAATATTAAATCAATAGTTTATGCTTGTTACTAACTAGCTTTTACATTTTAAGTTGACCCATATTTCTTATTTATGTTCTGCCACGTGGTGGTACCTTTATTAGCATGGCATGTTCTTCTCCTGTTCTCTCTGTGTCTGGCTGGTGACTCCTGACTCTGCCCTTCCCATCATTCTTAGTTTGGTCACCCTGCCTATCTTCTTGCCTTGGTACTATCCAATGAGTGTTTTATTAAACAAATTCGAGTGACAAATCTTTACAGTGTACCAGAGAATTATTCTAGAGCATTTCCCCTTTTTTGTCTAGTTAAAAAGGAAGGTTTTAACTTAAACATAGTAAGATTATCTACAACAAAACCAGTTATCAAGTAAGAATTATAGTTATAATATCCAGTCTATTTGTATTTGGCAAAATTACAGAAAATATTATCTATCTTATTTTTGTGAGTCCAAAGTTTTGTACCTAATTTATATTTTAACATAAATAAAGAAAACTAAAACTATAACTCTCTAGTCTTTAACTCCACTAAAAGAGCTCAGACAGGTGAAATGTTACCTAATGACAGGGTCCTCAAGCTGCTTGGACAGTCACCCGAAGTTCCTTTGAAATATTGGGGCATCCACCTCTGGCCTATAGGCCTAGCATATCTGACAGACTTTCCTGAAGCAGGAAATTCTGAAGGACTGTCCTACGTTGTCTTGACAAAGTTCTACACTCACCTTTTTTGTGTCATGCTGGTTCAGTTTGGACAGTAATTATCGTAATTGAGGTAAGGACAGTTTCTTTGTCCACATGGCTAGTTTTTGTCACAAAGAAAGCAAACCCCATGTGGAGTTTCTTCGATGTTTCTTATCTTCTCCTAGGTAGATTGATGCTGCTAGGAGTTGACATGCCTCACTGTCATAGAAAGCTTTAGATTATTAACCAGTAAATGCCATATTCTGTAGGTCTTTGAAGTGTTTGAAAACCATCTATCTAAAGATATCTGTGTATGACCTTGAAAACATAAATGACATGACTATAAGTTTGACTATTATAGATGACTATTAATCTATATTTCTTAATTATACATTACATTTTTAAATGAGTTGTACAAGCATAATACCTTAAACAAGAGTAGAAATATAAATTCAATATAACAAAATTAACTTTAAATTTGTATCAACAAACCAAAATCTATACTAATGTAAAATATTTAAAATTAATAGTTGCTTTCTTATTTAAAATAGATTCAATAATCCTTCATCTTATCAAACATGACAAAACAAGATATAACAAAACACAACAAAAGCCCTTATTTCAATGCTGGACAAGACAACCCAATAGGAGAAAAAGAGTACCAAGAGCAGATACAAGAGTCAGAGACACACTCACTCCCACTGTTAGGAGTCCCACAAAACCACCACGCTGTCAGTGATACATAATACATGTACATATTCATATACATAAAAGACCTAGATCTGTGTAGTTCCTGTGCTTGATGCTTCAGTTTCTGTGAGCCCTTCTGAGCCCTGCCTAGTTGATTCAGTGGGTCCTGTTCTCCTGGTATCCTCCATCTCCTCTGACTCATACAATCTTTCTTCCTCCTCTTCTACAGGGTTCCCTGATCTCTGAGGAGAAGGACCTGAGGGAGACATTCATCTGATACTCCTCTCCACACATCTGGTTGTGGGTCTCTGCATCCACCAACATATGGTGCCAGTGGGAACCTCTCTGATGAAGCCTGGACAAGGCACTGACTTCTGAGTATAGCAAGATATTATTGGGAATCATTTCATTGATTTTTTTTTGACAAGTCTTGCTTGGTTCCACTCTAGGACTCTGAGCCATCCAGGCAATGTCAAGCAAGGGTTCACTCTCATGATGAGGACCTCCAAGTTAAATTTGACATTTGTTGGCCACTCCCACAAGTTCTGTGCCACCATTTCCCCAGTAAATCTTGCCGGCATGACAGATTGTAGGTAGAGGTTTTGTGGCTGGGTCTGTGTCTAGGTTTCTCTTTCTGTAGCCTGAAGAGCACCTTCCTATACCAAAGAGACTAGAACATAAGGGTGAAGGTGCTATGCAGGCACTAGCTTGACATCTTTATGTTCAATGAACTGTGTGGATGTTGGCAATATGTCTTCACTGTATCAGACAGTGACACCCTGTAATAGAATCAGCCTTACTGTTAGAAATTGTAGTGATATTTTGTTTGTGTTTTAGCAAATGAAACTTTCATAAAAATCATAGTGCAGAGCTAAGCCACTAGGAACCAGGGAGTGGTGGCATACACATTTAATCCCAGGACTCAGAAGACAGAGGCAGAGGAATCTTTGATAATTTAAGGCCATTCTGGGCTATACAAGATTGAATCTGTCTAAAAGAGAAGCAGCTCACACAAAGATGATCCCAGAGCTTGGGATTCCATGCCTTTAATCCCAACCCAAAGGAGATGGAGTGATATGGCTGGATGGAGAGGGGAATATAAGGCGGAAGGAAACAGGAGTTCAGGGCAGTCTGAGGTTTGGTAGAGACACTTGCAGTCTGAGGTTTGTTGGAGACAGATGGAGTCTAGAGATGCAGTCTGAGCACAGGATCATCCCCTTGGTTTGAGCATTGGTAGACGTAAAAACTCTCTAGTGGCTGGTCTCTCTGCTTCTCTGATCTTCAGCATTAACCCATATATCTGTCTCAGGGTTTTTAATATTAAGACCAACTAGAATTCGTGTCACATCTAATGTCCAACTTTTGGAGTACAAATTCATAAAAAAGCCATTTGCCTGTGGCTTTGCAGCCCCACCATCATAAGCCGGAGCTACACATGGTCAGAATCACTGCCCTACTTGCTATGGTTTCCTTTCTTCTTTCTTGGTGGACTTTAGAACCCCTTCTCAGGCTGCTGCCAAACTAGGTAGCTGCCTTGAAATCCGGCCAGGCTTCTACTGTTCTACGCAGCAGCAGTGAGCCTCACATCTGCATAGTCGTTGTCGTTGTCGGCAGATCTGGTGAGAAAATTGGGAATTCTTAAAGGGAGGAAATAGTTAAAAGAGAGATTTTTTTCCCATGTTAAAACATCAGAAACACAATTATGATAGGTCTCTGTGTGATTACGTAATGCATGATTTAAAAATGGAACAATTAAATGAAGGGATAATCAACTTAACTGGGATTGATATACTGTTCCTGTTAAGATTATAAAATGTCCATCTCCATCTCTTCTGATTGATTTTAGTTTGATGTCGATTTTGTTTGATATTAGTATAGCCACACCCGCTTGTTTCTTAGGGCCGTTTGATTGAAAAACCTTTTCCCAACCCTTTACTCTGAGATAATGTCTGTCTTTGTGGTTGAGGTGTGTTTCTTGTAAACAACAGAATGTTGGATCCTGTTTTCGTATCCATTCTCTTAACCTGTGCCTTTTTATAGGTGAATTGAGTCCATTGATATTAAAAGTGATATTAATGACCAGAGGTTATTAACTGAGGTTATTTTTTTTTTTGGGTTGTAGAGTTTGTGTTTCCCTTCTTTGAGTTGTGCCAGTGGAGGGCTGTTAGGTGTCTGTGTTATTATGGGTGTTGTTTGCTTCATTTAGTTGTGGTTTTCCTTCTAGTACTTTCTGTAAGGCTGGGTTTGTGGCTATGTATTGCTTAAATTTGTTTTTATCCTGAAATATCTTGTTTTCTCCATCGATGGTGAATGAAAGCTTTGCTGGGTATAGTAGTCTGGGCTTGCATCCATGGTCTTTTAGTGTCTGCAGCACATCTATCCAAGACCTTCTGGCTTTCATGGTTTCCATAGAGAAGTCAGGTGTAATTCTGATAGGTTTACCTTTATACGTTACTTGGCCTTTTTCCTTTGCAGCTCTTAGTATTCTTTCTTTATACTGTATGTTTTGTGTTTTGATTATTATATGGCGAGGGGATTTTTTTTTGATCCAGCCTATTTGGTGTTCTGTATGCTTCTTGTACCTTCATAGGCATATCCATCTTTAGGTTGGGAAAGTTTTCTTCTATAGTTTTGTTGAATGTATTTTCTGGGCCTTTGAGCTGTGCTTCTTCTCCTTCTTCTACCCCTATTATTCTTAGGTTTGATCTTTTTATGGTGTCCCAGATTTCCTGGGTGTTTTGTGTTAAGAATTTGTTGTTTTCTTTGATCAATGAGTTTATTTTCTCTATAGTATCTTCAGCATCTGAGATTCTCTCTTCTATCTCTTATTTTTTTTTTTTTACAGAACTCAAAGGTTCTATTTATTAGGAAGGAAATGTCAGTGCTTTATCAAAGATGAAGAGGTCAGAAAGGAATGATGGGATGGAAGACCCTCAACTGGGACACTTCTTGGCCACCCACTGAGACTCCCCTGACTGCAATCAAAGGAAGAGATGGGCAGGCGCCAATACAAGAATTCCTCCGACAACCTGAAAAGCAACATGATAACACCAGAAACCAGTGAGTATGCAACAGGAAAACCTGAGCAACCTAAACCCAATGATGGGATGGAAGACCCTCAACTGGGACACTTCGGGGACCTTCCCGCCAGGCACGCACAAACTTACCAGTCTGCACCTCTGATCTCAGCACAATGAGGATAGCAGAAGGCACGAGTCCCAGTTCCTGCAGAGGCCACTCCATATCAGCCTCGGAGAAAGCCCTTCTGGGGAAGCCACTGAGCAACTTCTTCTATCTCTTATATTCTGTTGGTTATACTTGTCTCTGCAGTTCCTGCTCATTTACCCAGATTTTCCATCTCCAGCCTTCCCTTGGTTTGTGTTTTCTTCATTGCGTCCATTTCAGTTTTTAAGTCTTGAACTGTTTCCATTACCTGTTTGATTGCTTTTTCTTGGTTTTCTAGGGTATCTTTGAGGAATTTATTCATTTCTTCTAACTTTTTGTTGGTTTTCTCATCCCTTTCTTTAAAGGAGTTTTTCACCTCTTCTTTAAAGGTCTCTATCACTTTCATAAAGTTACGTTTAAAGTTGATTTCTTCTACTTCTTCTGGGTTAGGTTGCTCAGGTTTTCCTGTTGCATACTCACTGGTTTCTGGTGTTATCATGTTGCTTTTCAGGTTGTCGGAGGAATTCTTGTATTGGCGCCTGCCCATCTCTTCCTTTGATTGCAGTCAGGGGAGTCTCAGTGGGTGGGAACCTCCCAGGAAGGCTTGCACACACTCACCCCTCTGGATAGCTGATCTCAGTGCAGGAGGAAGGACTTCCCATCTGGACCTCTGATCTGTCTGGACCTCGGATCCCAGCACAGGAAGAGAGAGTCCGGGTGGTCCAAGGACCCACAGAGGAAAGGGCAAACTTGCTGGAGCGGGGGGGGGGGGAAGAGTAGTGTGGAACAAAGAGGCCTGCTGCAGCAGGCTCCCTCGGGGACCTTCCCGCCAGGCACGCACAAACTTACCAGTCTGCACCTCTGATCTCAACACAGGAAGAGAGCGACCTACTGTTAAATTATCATTTTGATAATTCTTGGTTTATCTCTTAAAAAATTGTTTGGTATGAATGCCAAGATACAGGCCCTAGAAAAACTTAATAAAACAAATGATAGTGATATTCAAATCCAGACAGAAAAATTTAATGGAGAACCAATTTCAGAATTGCATTACAAGGTTAGAGAATAACAGCCTAAGGTTTTCAAAGAACCAACCTTAATATACCCAATAACCTTACAGGAATTGTCCAATGATAGAGGCTTTATAAGAACTAAATGGACTTGTGTGCCAATTTAAGGCAACTCAAGAAAGCGGCAGTCTCATGTGAAGTAGATGTTAAACTCATGGTCAAATTGTAATCAGATTGTTCCTGAAGACAGGAAAGACTTGGTCACAGCAGGTCTGTGGAGACTGGTCCACAATTACAATGGAGGACCTGGTTCTAAGAAGTAAGACCATTGAACAACAGAGTGGAGATACAGGTGGGTAATTATCCCAAGACCAACTTCTTGGAGAAGGAGATGATGCTATTATAGAAAAGCAGTCGCTATATGATGTCCACATCCTGACTTTATGCCGTGCAGCAGCTTCGAATGCTTGGTACAGGATTGAAAAAGTAAGAAAGAAGATTGAACCATTTACTAAAATCTTTCAGGGCCTGAAAGAATCTTTCACTGATTTCTCACAATGATTCACATCAATAGTAAAGCTAATGATACCGAATTCAGAAGTTAGGCAAATAATAATTGAATCTCTGGCTTTTTAAAATGCCAATTCTCAATACATATGGATAATTACACCTTTGAAGGAAAGGTCAGCACCTTTGGAGGAATGGATTAAAGATACAATCAATATGGAATTTCATAACCATGATTATGCATGGATAAGAAAGGTGATTTCCAGAGGTCTGAGGAAAAATTGAAATGCCAAGTGTTTCAGTTGTGGCAAACAAGATCACTTTCAAAGGGATTGTAAGCAGGGCATTCCTAGAAACAATGTTTTTTAAGCATAGTCTAAACAGAACACCCCCCCCCTTCTGGATTTTACAGAAGGTGTGGCAAAGGCAGACATTAGACTGATAAATTTAGATCAACAAGGTACATTTAAGGTAGCCCTTTACCATTAGGAAACTCCTTGAGAAGGCTTTTGCAGGCCTCTCTGTCAAATTCTGCTCAGTTGTTTCCTGTCATCATAGAGGAAACTTCTTCTCAGATGAGTATTGTAAGAAGCCACGCTGCTATGGATGAAAGAACGGCTTTAGAAGCTTCTGTAAAGAAAAGGACACAGTTACTAAGACAAAAAGGCAACCTACTGAATGGGAGAAGATCTTCACCAACCCCACATGAGACAAAGGTCTGATCTCCAAAATATATAAAGAAATCAAGAAACTAGACATTAAAATTCTTAATAACCCAATTAAAAATGGGGTACTGAACTGAACAGAGAATTCTCAACAGAAAAAGTTCAAATGGCCAAAAGATACTTAAGGTCATGTTCAAGTTCCTTAGCTATCAGGGAAATGCAAATCAAAACAACTTTGAGATATCATTTTACACCTGTCAGAATGGCTAAAATCAAAAACACCAATAATAAACTATGCTGGAGAGGATGTGAAGTAAGGGGAACACTCATCCATTGCTGGTAGGAATGCAAACTTGTGCAACCACTTTGGAAATCAGTGTGGCAGTTTCTCAGAAAATTGGGAGTCAACCTACCTCAGGATCCAGCAATACCACTCTTGGGAATATACCCAAGAGATGCCCAATCATTCTACAAAAGCATCTGTTCAACTATGTTCATAGCAGCATTATTTGTAATAGCCAGAACCTGGAAACAACCTAGATGCCCCTCAATGGAAGAATGGATAAAGAACGTGTGAAATATATACACATTAGAGTACTACTCAGCAGTTAAAAAAAAATGACATCTTGAATTTTGCATGCAAATGGATGGAAATAGAAAACACTATCCTTAGTGAAATAACCCAGACCAAAAAATATGAATTTGGTATGTACTCACTCATTAGTGGATTCTAGCCATAGACAAAGGACATTGAGCCTATAGTTTGCGATCCTAGAGAAGCTAAATAATAAGGTGAACCCAAAGAAAAACATATATAGATCCTCCTGAAAATTGGAAGCAGACAAGATCGCCAGGCAAAAGTTGGGAGCATGGGGGTGGGGGTAGGGGTGGGGTGGGGTGTAACATGAGGGCCTGCTTGTGGGGGTTTCTGTCCTGCCCAGACCACGGCAGAAGCAAGATGTGACCTGCCCCGCTGAAAAAGGTACCAAGCCATGTGGCTAACATAGATAAGAATAACAGGTTAATATAAGTTATAAGTGCTAATACGAAGCCTGAGCTAATGGGCCAATCAGTTTTATAACTTATGTAGACCTTCTGTGTGATTCTTTGAGATTTACTGGCTGTAGGAACTGGGCAGGACAGAAACCCCCACAAGCAGGCCCTCGTGTTACAGTGAGGGGAAGGTGAGAGGGGGAGAGAGAAGGAAGAAGGGGAGGATTGGGGAGAGCTTGGGGGAGTGGGATGGTTAAGATGGAGGAAGGGCAGATATGGGAGCAGGGAAGAAGATATCTTAATTAAGGGGGCCATTTTAGCGTTGGCAAGAGACTTGGCTCTAGAGGGGTTCCCAGGTACCCATGGGGATGTCCCCAGCTAGGTCCTTGGGCAGTAGAGGAGAGGGTGCCTGACCTGGCCTTGCCCAGTAGTCAGACTGACGACTATCTTGAATATCACCATAGAACCTTTGTCTTCTGACAAATGGAGATAGAGACAGAGACCCACATTGGAGCACTGGACTGAGCTCCCAAGGTCCAGTTGAAGAGCAGAAGGAGGGAGAATATGAGCAAGGAAGTCAGGACTGTGAGGAGTTGGTCCACCCACTGAGACAGTGTGCCTGATCTAATGGGAGCTCACCAAAGCCAGCTGGACTGGGACTGAATGAGCATGTGATCAAACTGGACCCTCTGAATGTGGCTGCCAATGGGGGATGACTGAGAAGCCAATGATAATGGCACTGGGATTTCTCTCTACTGCATGTACTGGCTTTTTGGCATCCTAGTCTATTTGGTTGCACTCCTTCCTAAGCCTGGATGGAGGGGGGAGGGCCTTGGACTTCCCACAGGGCAGGGTACTCTGCCCTCTCTTAGGACTGGAGTGGGAGGGGGAGGGGGAGTGGGGAAGCAGGAGGGAAATGGGAGGAGGGGAGGAAGTGGAAATTTTGAATGGTATTATTTATAAAGCAATAAAAATTTTTAAAAATTCAGAAAAATCATAAAGCAAGAATTTTGGCAGACTTTTATAAATGAATAAAGACCAAAATTAAAAATACAAATAAATAACATCATTGAAGACCTTATAGATACAGGTGTGGATGTAACAATACTTGCATCAGAATCTTGTCATCCAAATTGGCCTCTCCAGGACATAAATACTCAGCTTTTAGGAACTTGAACTTTATCTCAGGTAAAACAAAATGTGAGATGGGTCAAATATATAGGGCCAGAAGGTCAGAGAGGAAAATTAAAGCCATATATGACTAACATCACAATAAGCTTATGGGGACATGATTTTTTTTTTTTTTACAGCAATGGAATACTCAGATTAACATTCATCCAATCTTACGAACAAACCATAAATTAACATATGTTTCTGGAAAAAATTACAAGTTATAATAAAGAACAGGCAGCATCCATTCCAGGTTTTAAAGAACAGGGTACAATGGTTGCTGATCTTTCAAAAGCACCAACAGTCCTGCCTTTAAAATGGTTGACAGACAAATCTGTATGGGTTGTGCAATGGCCTTTCACAACAGAAAAACTGCAGGCTTTAGAATAGCTGGTACAGGAGCAACTAAATGCTTAACAAATGTAGGAATCATCCAGCCCTTTGAATTCTCCTGTATTTGTTATTAAAAAGAAAAATGGAAAATGGAGAATGGTAACAGATTTAAGAGTTCTTAGTAAGGTGATTCAGCTAAAAAATAATAGAAGGAATCAATAAAACAAAGAGTTGGTTCTTTGAGGAAATCAATAAAATAGACAAACCTTTATCCAAACTAAGAGACTGAGAGAGTATATCCAAATTAAGAAAATCAGAAACAAAATTGGGGGCATAGCAACAGACATGAAGGAAATCCAAAGAATCATAAGGATATACTTTTTTCTTTTTAATTATTTTAGAAAAGAAAACAAACTACCTGTTTTTCATTATACATACCAATCCAAGTTCCTGCTCCCTCCCCTTCTCCCATTCCCTCCATTTATCCCCCCCCCCAACTTCACACCCCATCCACTCCTCAGAGAGGGTAAGGCACATTGTTTTCAGGAAGGTCCAAGGCCCTCCCTAGTATATCTAGGCTGAGCAAGATAAGAAGGATATACTTTTAAAACCTGTATTCCACCAAATTGGAAAATCTAAAAGAAATAGATATCTTTCTCAATAGGTACTACTTACCAAGTTAAATCAAGAGCATATAAACAATTTAAATAGACCTGTAACTCCTAGTGAAATAGAAGCAGTCATTAAAAGTCTTTAAAAAAAAAAGCCTAGGGTCAGACAGTTTTAGTGAAAATTTCTAGCAGACTTTCAAAGAAGAGTTAACGCTAATACTCCTCAAATTATTGCACAAAATAGAAACAGAATGATCATTGCTCAATTCATTTTATGCTGTCACAGATACCCTGACAAATCATATAAAGACCTAATAAAAATGAGAATTACAGATCAATTTCCTTTATGAACATAGATGCAAAAATACTTGCAAACCCAATCCAAGAACATCCACCATGATCAGTTAGGTGTTATCCTAGATATGCAGGGATGGTTCAACATATGAAAATCAGTAAATGTAATCCATTATATAAACAAACTGAAAGAAAAATAAATCACTCATCTCATTTGACACTGAAAAAGTCTTTGGCAAAATCCAACACTCTTTCATGATTAAAGTCTGGGAGAGATCAGGGATACAAGGGACATACCTAAATAATAAAGGCAATTTATAGCAAGACTATAGTCAACGTCATCTTAAATGGAGAGAAACTAAAAACAGTTCCACTAAAATCAGAAACAAGACAAGGCTGTTCATGTTCTCCAAAATTCTTCAATATAGTACTTGAAATTTTAGCTAGAGCAACAACACAACTGAAGGAGATCAAGGGGATACAAATTAGAAAGGAAGAAGTCAAACTATCAGATATCAGATGATCTGAATGTGTCCATAACTGACCTTAAAAATTCCACCTGGGAACTCCTAGAGCTGATGATAAGTACTTTCAGCAAAGTGGCTGGATGCAAGATTAGCTTAAAAAAATCAGTCAAATACATACATACATACATATGTACATATATATCTATGACAAACAGAATGAGAAAGAAATCAGGAAAATAACACCTTTCACAATAGCCTCAAATGACAAAGTATTTCGAGTTAACTCTAACCAAGCAGGTGAAAGACTTGTATGAGAAAAATTTCAAGTCTTTGAAGAAAGAAATTGAAGAAGATATCAGTAGGTGGAATGATCTCCCATGTTCGTGGATCAGTAGGATTAACAGTAAAAAATGGCCATCTTAACCAAAGTTATCTACAGATTCAATACAATCTCCCTCAAAATTTCAGCACAATTTTTTATAGACCTTGAAATTACAGTTCTCTACTTCATATAGGGAAACAAAAACCCAGGACAGCTAAAATAATCCTGAACTTGAGAAGAAATGTTGTAGGTCTCACCATTCTTGATTTCAAATTGTACTACCTAGCTATAGCAATAAAAACAGCATGCTATTGCACAAAACAGATACATCTATCAATGGACTTCAAGGCCCAGACATAAACCCACACACCTATGGACACCTGAATTTTTATAACGAAGCCAGAAATACACACTAGAAAAAAGACAGCATCTTCATCAGTGTTGCCAGTCAAACAGGATGCCTGCATGTAGAAGAATCCAAATAGATTCATACATATCACCTTGCACAAAATTCAAGTCCAAATAGATCAAAGATCTCAACATAATACCAGATGCACCAAGCCTGATAGAAGAGAAAGTGGGGACTAGCCTAGAACTCATTGTCACAGGAAAAGGCTTTTTGAACAAACACTGTTAGCACTGGTACAAAGATCTATAATCAAAAACATGACTTTACGGAACAGAAAATCTTCTGCATAGCAAAGGACAACATCATTCGCACAGAGAGGCAGCCTACAGAATTAGAAAAGATTTTTACCACCAACACAACTAAGAGAAGGCTAATATCCAAAGTATATAAAAAAACTCATAAAACTAAATATAAAACAAACAAACTAATTAAGAATGGGGTAGAGATGTAAAAAAGAGAATCTTCAAAAGGGGAACCTCACATGGCTGAGAAAAACTTAAATTGCTCACAATAACACCTATACAATTAATTGAGTCTTTTGGTACAGGAAGATACTCTGCTTGGTACCAAAGGAAAAATGTAAACTCCAAGCTGGCCATAAGCCCTGTGGTCTACAATGGTGTCCTGCCCGCAGGATATGGCAGGGCAATAGTGGTACAAAGCTTGTGGGAGTAGCCTGATACCTGATTTAACTTAAGGCCCACTTCATGAGATGGAACTTGTCATTGCTTGGTTGACCAAGAATCTGAGACTAGATGCCCCAGAATTCTAGGGTAAACCAACTTCTACTCTTCTACACACACACACACACACACACACACACACACACACACACACACACACACACCCCAAAAACAAATTAGAAAATGTAGCAATAAAATGACTCCTAATAATATTCTGCTATAATCCTAGATCAGTGCATTTCTCAGCCATCTTCAGAGAAATTTACTTCTGATGCAGACAAAAACAAATACAGAGACTCACATCAGATATTATGCAAAGAGTGAGACCTAAAACACTCACGCCTAAGAGGGATAGCTTCATCAAATCCCTCCCTTTATAGCTCTGGAAGCACCACAGAAGGGAGGCAGAAAGAGTGTAAGAACCAGAGGGGATGGAGGACACCAGGAGATCAAATTCTTCTAAATCAATATAAGCAAGACTCATATGAACTCATAGAGACCAAAGCAGCATGCACAGGATCTGCACCGGTCTACACCAGATCCTCTGCATATTTAGCACAGCTTTCAGTTTAATGTTATGGGCTTCCTGAGTGTGCCAGTAAGTGGGTCACTGTTTCTTGTGTCTTTTTTTAGACTCCTTTCCTTATGTTTGTTTTGTCTAATTCCAATGTGTTAGTTTTTGTTTTATCTTATTTTATTTTACTATATTGTATTATTTTCCCTTAGAAGTTTGTTTGTGTGTTGGAGAGATGACTCAATGGTTAAGAACACTGACTGTTCTCCCAGAAGTCCTCAGTTCAGTTCCCAGCAACCACATGGTGGCTCACAATCATCTGTCATGAGATCTGGTGCCCCTCTCTGCCATGCAGACAGAGCACTCATGTACATATAACATACAAATCAATCTTTAAAAATAAGAAGCCTTTGTGTTTTTTAATGAGAGACTGAAAGGGAGAGATTGGGGGGGTGGGAGAGATCTGAAGGAACTAGAAGAGTAGAGGGACGGGAAACCATAATCAGGATATATTATATATGGGGGAAAAAACTATTTTCAGGGGCTGGAGAGATGGCTCAGTGGTTAAGAGCACTGACTGCTCTTGCAGAGGACCCAGGTTCAATTCCCAGCACCCACGCCCACAGCTCATAACTGTTTGTAACACTCATATAGACAAAAGACCAATAAAATAAAATAAATAGTTAAAAGCATTTTAATAAAAGGGTAAAGTAAATGAAAATAATCTTCAAAAAAACCCAGAACATAAAGCTTGCCTTTTATGTTTATGATTAAAGATTACCTTTGAACTAATCAGGATGATGTAAAGTTTCCAATACAGGAAGGATCATAGGTAGCCTTGGGTGTGTCTAAATGGTGATAGCCATGTAATATTTTTTCTTTCATGCATGTAATCTAAGACCTCTTGTTTATTTATTTTTTTTCAGTTTATTTTTGTTTTTTTAAATCTGTTCTTATTTAACCCAGGCTGGCCTGAACTCACTCTGCAGACAAAAGTGACTGAACTGGACTCTCCGCCTTCTCTTCCGGAGCACTGCCCCTGCAGGGTTCCAGCACTTTGCCTGCTCTGTGCATTCTGTCAATTGCACTTCATTTCTAGCCCTCTGTGTTTTCATCATCGAGTTTACTCAGTGTATTTTGAATATATTTGGACTAATCTATCTTAATTTGGAATTTATTTTTACAATTTCTTTTGCCTTTTGTTGAATTGATTACTTTTTTTTTTAGGAGAAATTTAAGCTTGAGTACTTCTAATATAACGATTTTTAGGGTGGTATGGGAAGGGACATCAGGAATAGAAAGAAAAATATTAAAATCCTCAGATGAATGTGGATTTTTAGGTTGTTTTTATTTCTTTTCAAATATACAAATTTTTTTAGTATTTAAGAGTTTTTTCCAATTCATTTTATTTTGCATGCTTGAGTGTTTTGCCTTCAGGCACTTATATGCACATGTGCATGGAGATTCCTTTGGAGGTGCCAGACCCCCTAGAACTAAACTTAGGCATGATTGTGAGCCACCGTGTGGGTGCTGGGAACTGAAACCAGGTTTTCTGCAAGACCAGTAAGTTTTCTGAACCAGTGAGCCGTCTCTCTAGGCCCTTGATTTGCTTTGTTTTGAGGTAAGATCTTTCTATGCAGCTGCGCTGGAAATTTACCATGTGACCCAGATTAGCCTCAAACCCACAATCTTACTTATGCCTTTGTCTCCTGGAGAAGGGGCTTATATATGTGTTATCTATGTCTGTAAGCTATAACCTAGATTTTTTAAAATTATTTTTTCATACAATATATTTTTGATAGTATTTTTCCCTCCCCTAGCTCCTCCCAGATCTTCCTCACCTCCCTATCCATGCGATGTCATGTTCTTTACCAGTAAGATACAAATACCCAAACAAAACAATAAAACAAAAAGCCACATTAAAAAAAAAAACATGGAGTCTATTTTGTGTTGGCCAAGCACTTTTGAGCTTGGAACCTGCTCTGGAGTGTGGGTATATCAATACTCCACTGGAGAAAAAAGATTGATTTCTCCTTTCCAGCAGACATCAGTTGCAAGGAGCTCTCTTGGTTAGGAGCCAGACTTTAATGTCCACCTCCCTTTCCCAACCCTGGGCTGGATTTGTTTTTTAACAGAATATTTCTTTAACCTCTCCAATTTTTATATTGAATTTATTTGTTTTTATTTTATTGGTATTTGTCTGTACAAGTGTTTGTGTGAGGGTGTTGGATCCTGGAGTTATAGACAGTTGTGAGCTGCTGTGTGGGTGCTGAGAATTGAACCCAGATCCTCTGGAAGAGCAGTCAGTGCTTTTAACCACTGAGTCATCTCTCCAGCCCTTTCTTCTCTCAGTCATTCTTAGTCAAAGTTATGCATATGATTTCTTTAATAAGCCAAAAACTTTCAGCTAAAAGTCTGGTGTCCATCACTTTGGGGCCAATCCTGATGATTTTCCTAACCGAATAAGGTGAAATCTCAACTACTGTCCACTGACTGGAAATTTTCATTGTATGACTGCTTAGTAGCTACCCAAACATTGATTTTTGTACATGAAAAGATTTGCTTTTTTATAATCAAACTTACAATACGTAGTGTCCTTTTCAATTTTTTATTAGCTATTTTGGTGTTAGGTCCATATGACAAGCAGAAAAATCTTTGATCTTTAGCTAGTAACCAATCCACAAGAAACTATTGGCTATTTAGGTTTCTTCCAACTTCTGTCTTAGTGTGATAAGCTGCTCCTCTACCTAGCCAGGTATAATAGATTTTTTCCCCACACAATATATTCTGGTCATGGTTTCCCCTCCACACCTCCTCCCAGATCATCCTTACCTCCCTGTTTACCAAACCCACATCCTTTCTTTTTTCTCTCTCTTTCTTCAGAAAACAAACAGGCAAGTGAAAAATCAAATAAACTAAACTAAAAAAGAAAAGAAAGACAAAGTGTAAAAAATGCACACACACACACACACACACGTCCACACACATAATAAAAGCACAATTGGAAACTGTAGTATACAAGCAAAAGGCCAGAAAGACAAAAAACAGCCTAAGTCCTCTGACACAAAAATGTTTGTAAAAATACCATTGAGTTCATTTAGTGTTGGCCATCTTCTGTTGGACATCGGGTCTACCCATTAGTGTGGTGAATAGCCCCAGTGAGACACCACTGGACAAAACTAATTTTTCCTTGGCAAGTGGTTGTTAATGGGAGATAGCTTCTGGGTTAGGGACAGGAGCTTGTATCCACTTCCCCTCTCAGCACTGGGAACCTATCTGGCTTGAACCTGTCCTGGCCCTG
Source organism: Ondatra zibethicus (assembly GCA_004026605.1). Taxonomy (NCBI): domain Eukaryota; kingdom Metazoa; phylum Chordata; class Mammalia; order Rodentia; family Cricetidae; genus Ondatra; species Ondatra zibethicus. The sequence continues at coordinate 40,135 of PVIU01008775.1, forward strand.
TGTAAAGCTCCAGTCTCTGTGAGTTCATATACATGTTAACTCACACAGAAACTCTCTGTATATTGTTGACAGCAGTTGTGAGTTTCTGGGCTCCCATCTTCTGCAGGAGGAAGCTTCTCTGATGATGAATGAAGGAGGCACTGATCTATGAGTATAGCAGAATATTATTGGGAATTATTTAATTGCTATGTTCCTTTGGCAGAACAACAGTATTTGGTTTTCCCTTAGGCCTACGGTCTATTTATTCTCAGATTCTTGGCAACCTGAGCAGTGTCAGGTATGGGTTCAATCTCATGTAATGGACCTTAAATCCAGTCAGAAGATGGTTGGTAACTCCTGCAACATTGACACAGGAATCCATTCAGTTCTTACAGAGCCTCTATCATTTGATAATTGCTGTAAGGTTACTGGATATATTAAGGTTGGTTCTTTGAAACTCTTAGCCTGTTCTTCTCTATTTTTATAATGCAATGCTGAAATTGTTTTCCATTAAATTCCTCTGTCTGGATTTGAACATCTCTATGATCTGTTTTATTAATTTTTTCTAAAGCCTGTATCTTAACACTCAAATTAACCAACTTTTTAGTGATAAAACACAAATGATAATACTGATAATATTTATAACTGACATTACATAAATCCCTTTGAAATTAGTTATCCTCTTATTTATTCATTCATTCATTTTTTCAAACTGTCCAGCCTATTATCATAAAGACACCCAAATCCCTCCAATGTAATGGTGCTTTCCATTTTTTAATGTGGGAAAAGGCTTTCTTTTAACTAAATCCCCCCTTTAAGGATTCCCAATTGTTTTATCAAATCTGCTGCCGATGTTGATGAAGATGGGAGGCTGATTACTGCTGCATAGAGCAGTAAAAGCCTGACTGGATTTCAAGGCAGCTACCTAGTTTGGCAGCAGCTCAAGAAGGGGGTTCGGTAAGGCAGTGACTCTGGCCGCATGTAACTTGCCTATGCCCGTGGTTGTAAAGACACAGGCAAGTGGCTTTTTTTTTCTTTCTTAATTCATACCCCAAGCATTAGGTACCGGATGTAGTACAAATAATAAAAACTCAGACATAGATATTGGGGTTCATGCTGAAGAACAGAAAAGCAAAGCAGCCAACCATTAGAAAGACCTTTTACCTCTACCAGATCTTCAGAACGAAAGGGCAAGATCCTGCCTCCATGAATCCTCAGACTCCACACTCCACTGGGTTCCTGTCTCTTCCTCTTTATATTCCTCTCTCTGCCTAGTGATATCACTCCTGTATCCACCTCCCTAGTCCTGGGACTAAAGGTGTGTGACTCCCAAACACTTGGATTAGAGGTGTGGGCCACCACCACCTGGATCTGTTTCTGGACTGTTCTTGTGTAGTCCAGGATAGTCTTGAACTCACAGAGATCTATCTGCTTTTGTCTCCTGAATCTTGGGATTAAAGGTGTATGCCTCATTCCTAGCCTCTAGTGGCTTAACTTTGCTCTCTTCAGACTTTTAATATTTGTATTAAAATATTAAAACCATGTTGTTTTTATTACTATAGCTCTGCAATACAACTTGAAATTGGAGCTGGTGATACTGCTAGCAGTTCCTTTATGATTAAGGATTGCTTTAGGACTCTTGTGTTTTTGTGTTAATATGTGAAGTTAAATATTATTTTTTTCAGTTTCTATGCAATTTTGTTGGAATTTTGAAGGGGATTGTATTGACTCTGTAGCTTGAGTTTGGTAGGTTGGCCATTTTCACAACATTAATCTTACTGAACCATGAGCTCAGGAGATCTTTCCATCTTACGATGTCTTCTTTAATTTCTTTTTTCATTGTCTTAAATTTCTTATTTAATTATGGATTTAAAATTCAGTGTGCCAGCCACATGTATGTAGTATGTGTGTAGTGTGCATGTAGTATGTAGTAGCTTCATTAGGTAATATTTACTGCTTTGAACTGTGCAGATTATAGAGCCTTCCTATCAGTTTTGCAATCTCAACTGGACAAAGATAAGCCTATTGAGATGCTGTTCATATGCTCCAAACAGAGCTATCTGGGGGACTGCTCTATATTGTAGAATTTAGAACTACCAATCTACAATTCTGTAAGATTCTTCCTGTATGTCTCAGTGCTATAATAAACAGCTACTAACTTGGGGGGCACATTGCTTACAGTGACGTTGGCTTGGGTCCATCCCTACTCACACACTCTAAGTTTGGGCCTAATGCTCAGAGGACCTTGGAGGTGATCTACGAGGAACCCAGGGAACTATTGTTATCTTGTTGTTGATAATTGTTGAGGGACTAACTTTCATGTAACAGTGAAATCCTTTCCAATTATCCCTTCATTTTGAGACTGGCTGTCACTGTGGTGCCCAGACTGGCCTGGGGTCTCTGTGTTCATGCTGCTGTGGCCATGCTTTCACACCTGGCACCAAAACATGCTTTTCTTTTATCTATCTATCTATCTATCTATCTATCTATCTATCTATCTATCTATCTATCATCTGTTCACTTTTATGTTATGTATTTATCTTGCATGTATGTATGTGCACTGCCTGTGTGTCTGGTCCCCATGGTATCACTGGGGATGTTCTTTGATATTTCAAAAGCCTATATCAACGTCAATTACTTCATTCTACCTGATGCTTGTGGATTGAGATATAAGCTCTTAGCTACAACTACGGCACTATGTCTGCCTTCCTGCCTGCTACCATGTTCCCCATCATGGTGGTAACGACTCTAACTTCTAAAAACATGAGCCTCATATTAAATGTTTTCTTTTTTAAAAAATAAAAAAAAAGAAAAGTGTGCTGGGTCTCCTGGAATTTGAATTACAGATGATTGTGAGCCACCATGTGGATGATGGGAACTGAATCCAGGTCTTCTGCAAGGGCTCTTACCTATTGAGCCTTCTCTCCTTTCGTGTGTGTGTGTGTGTGTGTGTGTGTGTGTGTGTGTGTGTGTGATGAGGAGGACTGAGGCCAGCATGCTAACGACCTACTGCAGGTCTGTAGGTCTGTAACCCCACCACAGGAAGCTGATATTTTAGGTGATGTGAGGAGGACAAACAGAGCCAGAGCATTTTACTTGTGGTGTCAGGTTGAAAAATTTGAGCACCACCCTGGTTGGCCCATTGTCTTTGTCCTTCTTTTGAAACTTTGGATTTTCCAAACTTCTTGACAGACAGGTTTTCTCTCACCTGAACCAACAGGTTAAGTGAGGATGGTGAAGGTTTGCCTCCAGCATTCAGCACATGTGAGTGACCTTAGTTGTAGGTTGAAACTGATTTAGAAGTGCCCTGGAAAGGAACACCCACACCAGTCACCTTCTTCCTCTTTACATCCTGCACTTGAGCTCAGCAAAAGTCAGAGAAGTAATTTTTCTTTATATATGAGGTGGGCAGGCAAGATTTGCGCTTACATAGACGAGATCATTGCAGGACTGTTGGCCTCTTTGAGAGAAAGGTGACAAGTTGGTTCCTTCGTGTCACGCTTACTTCAGCTCCCTTGGCCCTGGTAACAGGGAAGAAAAAGGGTTCCCCCTCAAGCTTTTATTCTCTGCTGTTTCAGCCATTCTTATATTAACCACAGGCTGGACTGATTCAAGTTTCAGGTGTTCAAAATTTTACCACTTTGAATTTTTTATTTATTAATTCTATTGTATGTGTGAGTGTTCTGCCTGCTTGTACAATACGCGTGCCACACCTTCAGAGGCCAGAAGACATCATGTGATTCCCTGGAACTAGACTAACGACAGTAGGCATTGGAAAAGAAACCTGCTCTTAATTGCTGAGCCATCTCTTTGGCCCCTTAAACTATTTTTAAAAAGTTGTTTTATTTCTGATTAAGAAATCAGTGTGGGGGCTATGGGCATCCAAGTATGCCAGATTCCCTGGTACTGGATTAGAATGAGCTTTTGAGGTGCCAGGAGTGGAAGCTGGGAATCACACCCTTGAAGAGCAGTACATGCTCTTAACCACTGACCTATCTTTCTGCTCTCTGAACCTCTTTTTTTTTATAACCTTGCCTGCATGTATGTCTCTGTACCCTTTCCATGCAGTGCCTGAGGAGGAGGCCAGAATAGAGCATCAGATCCCCTGTAACTAGATTTACAGATGACTGTGTGGGGCCATATGGGAAGCAAATTTGGTTCTCTGGAAGAGTAGCCTCTGCCTTTAATTGCAGAGCCATCTTTCCATTTTAAAGCCATCTTAATTTTTTTTAAGTTTTTTTTTTTCTCCCCCGAGGTTTTGTGTCTGCCAGGCCTTGCGGTGAGCACCTGGGATCCTAGCGCCACCTGCCTGGCAGGTGGAGGCAGGAATGCTGCAGTTTCACCTATATTTCAATATCAAGGCTAACCTGGGTTACGTGTGATGTGCTCAAAAACACATACCGCCTCCATCTCAAAACATCGTGTAGTTCAGGCTAACCTCACACTTAGGATCCATCTGCTTCGCTTCCCGAGTGCTGGAATTGCCTGTATGTGTTACCGTACCCCACTTGAACATTTCTATGATTTGGTATACTCATGAAGTTAAAGTCTTCGTAGTTCCCATTGGGGCCTGTCATAGGAACTGACACTGCATTTTACCAAATAAACATTTTCTTTTGCCGTTCATATCTTCTACAGAGTTTGAAGTTGGCGTCATGACCTGTGCTAAGTACAGGGATCTACAAGGCATTAGGATAGAGCCGTGTTTCTGTTCTCAGAAATGTTCTCAGCAAGCGAAACAAATAAGGTACTGTTAAGTTACAATCAAGGAAAAACCCACGTAGTTTGCTTTCGGTTTTCAGTTTTATTACTCTTCAATATTACGATATTTAAGACACTTTTATCTGAATGAGTGCATCAATTTTAGCACAGTGGTGATGGATTTAGGAGCAACTGCAATTCTCTAATCTGCTTTATTGGGGTGTGTTAGAACTGAGGGAGAAAGCTCTTGTACAACTTTGCAGGGAAGAACGACAGCGGCGTGAGAAAGCCCGGAAAGGCTTTCTAGGTTCAGCAGTTGCCTGATCTTAAAGATCGCGGGTCAGCGACCTTAGAGGCGGGGCTCCACCGGAGTGCGTGGCCAGCCAGCCCGGAACTACAGTTCCCAGAAGGCCTCGCGAGCCCAGGAGGGAAGCGGGGCCGCGGAAGGAAAGCCGCGAGCGAGCGGAGGCGGCGGCCGCTGCCCACCCCCGGCGCGGTCTGGCTGGCTGCCGTCGGTGCGGCGGACCGACTCGGCATAGCACCCTAGCGTTCCCAAGCGCCGGCCGCCGCGAGCTCGCGCCTTCGCCCACGGGCCCGGCCAGGGTCGGGATGTAGGGCGCGGGGCGCGGAGGCCGCGGGCGCGGCGGGGTCTTCGCGGAGGCCGCGCTGAGGATGGAGAGAGCGATGGAGCAGCTCAATCGACTGACGCGCTCGCTGCGGCGCGCGCGCACCGTGGAGCTGCCGGAGGGTGAGGCGCCCCGAGGACGCGCTCTGCACTTTGCGGGGCTGGCGGCGGTGGGCGGCCGCGGGCGCGCGGGGGCGTGGGCGGGGCGCGCGGCTCGCTGGAGTTGGGTCCCACTCCACCCCCGCCGGGAAAGGGTGCGGTGGCGCGCCTGCAGCGGGCGCGGTTGGGGACGCGCCGCGTTTTCTTTAGCTGCAGATGAGATAGGCGGGCTAGTAATTTTTTTTTTTTTTTTTTTTAAATACGGGGCCCCGCTCTGTTTTGGCAATAGACAAAGGCTGTCAGACACCAGACAGGTATTTCCGAAGCACTGTTGGTGTAGTAGGCATTCCTTCGGTAGGCACTCCTGCCTTCATCATTTAGTCATGGAGACATGTTGATTGGGCTGGGTGAGAACTGGGGTGAATTCATACAGAAGAATAAAAGAACTGTTCCGGACTTTAGCTTTGGAAAACTCCCAATAAAAGAGTTGGGGTTGGGTGGAGCGGGGGATTTTTTTGCTGGCTTATGAAGTCAGATTGTTTTAAGGGCACTGGGAGATGTTTGTAGCCCAGGCTGACTGCAAACTTGGGAGCTTGATGCCTCAGCTTTCAAGTATTGGGATTCCTACCGTTCCCTGCTTAGTTTGTTTTATTCCATTTCCCCTAAAATTTAGTTTCAGTTAGCTACGGAGAGTGAAAGAAATGTGGAGTTGGCGAATTTGGGGATAATTTTCTTAAAAAGTTTTATTTTCTGTGATTCTGAGTAGAGAAAGTTCCTGGCAACTCTTTCTCAAAAGTAATTTTGTATTTGTTACTTTGCTGGAAGTATTGATTTAGAATAGTTCTAATTTTAGCAAGTAAACTTCAGCTTCAACTTTATCTTCTACGTCCACCTGTGAATCTTTTCACTGAGGTCTACTCTCACTTATTTTCTGATGTCATGCTGTTGATGACAGCTAATGAAGGCTGTGTGTGCTGTTTATTTACATTGCTATTTGTGTTGCAAACTTGCATTCAGTATTTTGCGTAAATATGGTACAGAAGGCTCTGATAATATTTTCTGGTTTTAAAAATCAGTTTTTTTTCACTGAAGCTGGAGAGAATGGCTTAGCGATTAAGCGCACTGCCTGCTCTTCCAAAGGTCCTGAGTTCTATTTCCAGCAACTGCATGGTGGCTCACAACCTTCTGTAATAAGATCTGGTGCCCTCTTGAGGAAGAGACCTGGTCAGTTGTCCTCATCAACTTAGACCATGAACCCCAATATGGACAGGTTCAACAGAATCATCATATATGGTCTGCCCAAGCATGCTTCAGCATTGCCAGGGTATAAATTTCATTAATTTTATATTTTAATTGTAGAAAAGTTTGATAACAAAAATAAAGAAAAATCTGCCATTCCACTCTCAGTAGTAAACAATGTTAGCATTTTCTTTACATACTGCATACAGCATTTTGTTTTGCATTTAGAAAACATCACAGATGTGTGCCCATAAGTATTTTTATTGAATTTGGCAGAATTTGGTAGGATGCATGAAACAAAACTTGCATCTAATTTTTTTTTTAACTGACTATGCGAGGAGCAGCTTTGTATTTAAGACTTAGTCTTCTGCTTCCAAAGGGTTCATTCTAGAAGATGAGCAGGATTTAATTATATAATCAACATTTTAAAGACTTTAATTATCCATTTCTTAACCTATTCTTTGAGAACTTCCAGTCAGCAGTCTGAGTGCTTGGAAACTTGAATATTACAGTTAAAAATAAAGTGTTTCCCCTTGTTGTAAGAGTGGCATATTGCTTACATCTTCTCTTTGATTACAGATCTTCATTTGATTACAATGAAATTGTTCATTTTGTTCCTTTATGTTTGTCTTTCAGTTTTGAATGAGTCTTTGAATTCTCTTAGTTTGGCTCTTCAGGTAGATCATATCTAGGGCATTCTACTTTTTTAATTGAGAAAATATTTATACTACTACTAATTATTATTATTTACATCCCAACTGCAGTTTTCCCTCCCTTTTTTAAGTCTCTCCCCATCATCCCACCTCCCATCCACTCCTCCTAGATTTCTATTCTGAAAAGGGCAGGCCTCCCATGGATATCAACCAAACATGGCATATCAAGTTTCAGTACGACTAGGCACATCCCCTCCTATTAAGGCTGGCCAGGGCAATCCAGTATGAGGAAAAGGTTCCCAGAGACAGCACCTGTTCCCACTGTTAGGGTCCCACAGGATGAATAAGCTACACAACTGAACATATACGTAGAGTGCCTAGGTCAGTCCCATGCAGGCTCCCTAGTTGTTGGTTCAGTCTCTGTGAACCCCCATGCGCCCACGTTAATTGATTCTGTGGGTTTTCTTTTGATGTTCTTCACCCTTCTGGCTCCTAGAATCCTTCCTCCTCCTTTCCCTGAGTTTTGCCTAATGTTCGGTTTTGGCTCTCTGCACCTGATTCCATCAGTTGCTTGATAAAACCTTTTATGACAAGTGGTCTAGGCACCAATCTATGAGTATAGGAGATTATCATTAGGCGTCATTACATTGATTTTTTTTCCCTCTAGTATTATTGGTTCTATCCTAGGTTTCTGGGCCATCCAGCCTCTGGGGCCTGGCCCTCCCGGCAGTGATAAGCATGGGTTCCCTCTTGTGGTATGGGTCTCTAGTGGACCAGTCATTGGTTGGCCACTCCCATAATTTCTGCATCACCTTTATCCCAGCACAGCTTGTAGGCAAGATAAATTGTAGGTTGAAGGTTATGTGGCTGGGTGGGTGTCCCATTCCCTCCACTGGTAGTCTTGCCTGGTCACAGGAGATGGCCAGTTCAGGCTCCGAATCTCTCATTGCTAGGATATCCTTCATTAGCAGGGGTTACCTTCATAGATTTCCTGTAGTATCCATTATACTAGGTTTCTAGCTTGTCCCCGATATACCCCACCAATTCCTGTTGTAATAGGGGGCTCGGGCTGTGTTCCCGGTGCCGGGCCCCTTGTTCTGTCCCGCCTGGCTCCCAGTGCGTACTCGAAATAATTACACGGAAACTGTATTAATTGAAATACTGCCTGGCCCATTAGCTCTAGCCTCTTATTGGCTAACTCTCACATCTTTGTTTAACCCATTTCTAATAATCTGTATGTTGCCAGTAGTCGTGGCTTACCGGGAAAGATTCAGCATCTCTGACCTGGCAGGCTTCATGGCGGGCAGCTCTCCCTGGCTCTGTCTCCTTCCCAGCATTCTGTTCTCTTTGTCCAGTTGTCTATCCTAGTACTTGCTCCCTCCATTCTCTCTCTGCCTGATCCCTCATGTTCTTGTCCCCCTCCCAAACCCCCTCCACCTTTGATATCTCTTCTGTCTCCCTTTCCCAGGGAGATCCATGCGTCCCCCTTGTACCCTCCTCGTTACTTAGCCTCTCTAGGTCTGTGGATTGTAGCATGATTGTCCTTTACTTTACAGCTAATACCCATTTACAAGTGAGTATATACCACGTTTGTCCTTCTGGGTCTGGGTTACCTCGTCCAGGATAATTTTTCCGTGTTCCATCCATTCACCAGCAAATTTCATGGTGCCATTGTTATTAACAGCTGAGTAATACTCCATTGTGTAAATGTACCACATTGTTCAGTTGGGGTACATCTGGGTTGTGTCCAGTTTCTGGTTATTATGAATAAAACTGTATGAACATAGTTGAGCAAGTGTTCTTGAGCATCCTTTGGGTACATACCCAGGAGTGGTATAGCTGGCTTTTGAGGTAGATTGATTCCCAATTTTCTGAGAAACCACATATTCATTTTCAAAGTGGCTGTACAAGTTTGCACTCCCATGAGCAGTAGAGGAGTGTTCCTCTTGCTCCACATCCTCTCAAGCATGAACTGTCACTTGTGTTTTTGATTTTAGCCATTCTGACAGGCAGAATCTCAGAGTAGTTTTGATTTGCATTTCTGTGATGACTGAGGATGTTGAACATTTCTTCAAATGCTCCTCTGCCATTTGAGATTCCTCTGTTGAGGATCTGTACGCCATTTTTAAACTGGTTTATTTGTTTTTTTTTGATGTTTAGTATCTTGAGTGCTGTAGTAATCAGAGGGCGGGCTGCTTGTCGTCCCAGCCACCCTTGGCTGTGTCCCACCGCCCGGCTCCCGGTCGCATGGCTAGCTTATACCTGAAATAATTACACAGAAACTGTATTCATTTAAAACACTGCCTGGCCCATTATATCTAGCCTCTTCTTGGCTAACTCTCACATCTTGCTTTAATCCATATCTAGTAATCTGTGTATCACCATGGGGTTGTGGCTTACCGGGAAGTTTCTAACCTACGTCCATCTCAGGCCAGAGATTCATTGCGTTTCCCACACTTCCCTTCTTCCCAGCATTCTGTTCTGTCTACTACGCCCACTTAAGGACTGCCCTATCAAAAGGCCAAGGCAGTCTCTTTATTAACCAATGAAAGCAACCCAAATACAGAAGGATCTCCTACACCATTCCCTCTTTTCTGTTTAAACAAAAGAGAAAGGCTTTCATTTTAACATAGTAAAATTACATATAACAAAACAGTTATCAAGCAAGAATTACAGTTACAGTACTTATATCTATTTTATCTTTTATCATAACAAAGGAAAACTATAATTATAACTATCCATTCTTTAACTCCATCAAAGACTCCAGAAGGATATAATATTACCTAAGTAAACAAGAAGTAAGCAACTTCCAAAACTCTAGAAATGAAAGAGACATCTCACTGCCTGGACAGTCACCCAAAGTTCCTTTGTACTGTTGGGGCATCCATCTTCAGCCTACAGACCCATAGTATCCAGCAGACATTTCCATGAAGCAGGAAATTTCAAAGACAGTTCAGTCACTTTCTTCTGTATCCTGCAGAATGTCTCATAGACTCTTTCATGAATTAGGAACCCCAAAGGATCATCTCACCTTTAGGCAAGTTCAGCAGTCCTCTCTCTGCAGGTTTTTTGTGTCCAGTTAAGCAGTCCAGGCAAGAGCAGTTTCTTGCCCAAATGGCTAGCAAACTCCATAAGGAGCCTCTTCGATGCCCATCTTCCTCTTGAAGTAGCTGGTGCTGCCAGGAGCAGACATGTCTCATTGTCATGAAAAGTCCTAAGTTATTAAAACATTTAAAATGCCATATTCTGTAGTCTTTGAAAGATATGAAGAATGCCTATCTAACTGAAATATATCTCTATATATCTAGAAAATCTAACTAACCTGACTATAAGCTTGTTTATTATAGATGATTATCTATTAACAACCTACATTTCCTAATTATACATTACATTTTTAAATTAACTACACAATCACAATACCTTAATCAAGATCAGAAATACATATACATATACCACAATTAACCTTAAATTTATATCAATAAAGCAAAATCCATACTAATACAAATTATTCATATCTATATCATATCCCCCTTTAAATGGCAACAGTCACAAGTTTTTATCACTTATATTAACCCATTATTCTTATCTATGTTAGCCACATGGCTCAGTACCTTTTTCAGGGGGGCAGGTCACATCCTGCTTCTCCCATGGTCTGGGCAGGACTGCTGAGAGGGCTTCTTCCCAGAATACTCCTGTTCTCATTGCCCCACCGCTACTTCCTGTCTGGTTTTCCTGCCTATACTTCCTGCCTGGCTATCAGCCAATCAGCATTTATTTAAAATATAATGGACAGAATACAGACAATTCTCCCGCACCACCCCTTGTGGCTTCTGACCAAAGCAAGAAAGGATCTCAGTCTGCAGCTTAGTAGTGAGCATTGGAAGGTTTGCATTAAATATATTAAGGTTTTATTTATATTAAACTCAACAGAGATCTACCTGCTTCTGCCTCCTCAGTGCTGGATGGGATTAAAGGTGTGAGCTATCATGCCTGGCTATGATCTATATCTTTTTAAGGTTGGATATGACTTAAAATATAAGATCTGCACTTAAATTTTAATATAAATAAATTTATGAATATCATTAATGCAAACCTTTTGATGCACCTAAGTTGTGTACTTTATTTTGTTTTCTTGAGGCAGAGTCAGTGTGTAAACCTTGGCCAGCCTGGTACTCAAAGGTCGGCTTCAATCTCAAGGCAGTCCTCTTGACTCAGCATCCCAAGTGCTGAGATTGCAGGTATGTGCCACCATGCCAGGCTTGTATTTTCATGATTAAAACATTGAGATTCACAAATACAGGTATTGCCTGTTTATGACTGTAATGAAGTTACTTGATTGGAATTGCTGTGGTTTAGAAGCACAGACTGTATACTGTAGAAGGAATGCCATGATGTCAGTGGAGACTTCGGACAGTATTTTCAGCTTCTGATGATGATTGGCTGGCAGTTAGTGAGAATAGTTTACTAGGACACAATCTGCATTTTAAAGAAATAGAAAAAATAACTCGAGTGTCGTGCGTATATTAAGAATGGAATTGTGTTGTAGACCTTATGGGTATCGTGTAACCAGAACACTGACTCTTATGGAATACGTATTCTTGGGGCTCTGGAATCAGTCACTTAAATGTCAACGTTGCACAGCTGGATTTTAGGAGTAAAGTAGGGATCGTAATGTCTGCTTTATAAGATAGTCATGATAAAAGAGATCTCCTGTATGTGGTGTCTAGAGTGCTGCCTTTGGTGGAGGCGGGAGGCCAGCTGTGGCTACATAGAGTTCAAGGCCAGTCTGTTGAGACCCAGTCTCACCCCCCCCAAAGACAGAGTATGTTTTGGCTACTAAAGTATTATTTTTATAGTGGGAGAATTATATCTGCATATTGAACTTGTGAATGTTGACGAACAATTAGTTTTCATGTATACACTCACAAATAGTAAAATAATGGAATGGTAATAAATATCTATATTCCCTATATATGACTCAGTCCTATATTTCTAAATACATAATTTTAAAACACAATCAAATACCATTATTAGCATCAATACAGTTAAACAGTGTTTCTATTTATTTTTTAATTGTTCTCAGGTAGCCTGAGCATGTTTATTTTTTCTCCCTTTCACAGATGTGTGCTAGTGCTGGGATCCAACCCAGGTCACAGGGTCTCTCTCGTGCTGTGTAAGCAGTCTACCACTGCCATCACTCAGCTCAAGTTGGTTTGTTGAAGCCAGTATTCATAGCACATCATGTCTGGTTCATCTCTCAAGATCTAATGTCTCAGGCTGGGTGCTGTGGTGCATTCCTTTTGTCCCAGCACTTGGGAGGCAGAGGCTGGCAGATTTCTGTTACTTTTGGACTAGCCTGCCATACATAGAGAGTTGCAGGACAGCCAGGACTATGTAGAGAAACCCTCTCTCAACAGACAAACAAAAAGACTTAATGTCTCTAGAAGCTTCTAGAAAAAGTTTGAAATCTGTTGTTAAAACCATGCTTGAAAATCAATGATGTTGCGTGTTTGTTTTTAATCACAATAAGAAAAAAATGTATCATAAACAAAAATCATTTTTGGCTGTATTAGGCTTACAGAAAATCCAGTTTTCCTATCAATATCTTGGACTACTATAGTACAGTTATCCAATCTAAGAAATTAACTATTTTCATTTTACTACTATGAACGCCACTCTAGAATGTTAGCTTGCCCACCGTTTGTCTCTGTTTTAGCATGTACTCCAGGATACTGCACCACATTTATTTGGATTCTTTTTCTTCCCCATCTCGGTCATTCTTTATGGCTTCTTTTAATAGTTTTAGGGAGGACTGGTCATGCATTTGTGGCATTAGTTGGATTTGTTAGATGTTTTCTCAGGATTGGATTGAGGTTGCCCATTTTGGGGAATATGCCTTCCTCTGGATTGTGGCAGTTATTTCTAATGATACAATCTGTTATCAATCCATTAAAGTGGTAGTTGCTAGGTTATTTATTATAAATTTATTCTTTTTCCATTGTAATTTTTGGAAGATACTTTGTTATAAGCCTCAGTAGTTTAAAGACTAAGTAAAATCTCTAAAATAATATGGTACCATTAGTAATGTATAAAAAATAAGCTCAAAACACTAACTGAAAAAATAACATAAATGTAGTATGGTGCCTCAGAAACTGAATTTGTGTGTGTGTAGTGTATGTATATACATGTATGACATGTTCACAGAGGCCAGAGGAGGATAGTGGCTGTCTTGTGTTCCACCTTGTTTCTGTCAGATAGAGCCTCCCATTGGATGTGGAGACAAGACTGAACAGCAAGCCCCAGCAACTCCTCTGTATGATTGACAGTTCCAAGCACACTTTTATCTTATGTGGGTGTTGGGGCTCAGAACTCAGAAACTCATGCTTGTATAGCCGCTGCTTTTGCCTACTGAGCCATCTTCCCTGCCCTGTAGATGCTTATTTTCTTTTGAGTCCCATGGTTCGTATTTTTGCCTGTAAAGATATGTGTTAAGTATATAAAGCAATAGGTACACACAGACATGTATACACACACACACACACACACACACTTTTTTTGAATTTTTTTTTGAGACAGTTTCTCTGTGTAGCCCTGGCTGTCCTGTAACTCTCTAAACCAGACTGGCCTAGAACTGACAGCTCCACCTGCCTCTGCCTCCTAAGTGCTGGGATTAAGGGTGTGTGCCACCACCACTCAGCTTTCAATAAGTATATATTTAAGGTTTCATCCTTAGTAAAGTTTTTGTTTATTTTTGTTCATCTGTGAGAGTGTGATTGTGTGCATAAGTGTGTTCGAGTGGACTTGAGGGTCAGAAGCGGAGGTCAGATCATTTGGAGCTAATTAGAGGTAGCTGGGAGCTCTCTGGTGTGGCTCCCAGGATCCGAACTCTGCTTCTTTCCAGAGTGGCCACTGTTCTTTAACCCTGAGCTGCCTTTCCACTTTGTTCGGGTTTTACCTTAGTTGTTTTCATTTTTACACATACTTGGTTGCCCCTCCTCTTCTCCCCTCCCCCATCTCCCTGCCCTTTCTCCTGCTTAAGCTAATCTTTCCCAGCATTCCTCCTTTTATTTTTATATCTCATTTGTTCTTTTGCCCTCCTATTCCTGTCTCTTCAAATCTCCTTTCCCCCTCTTTTGGCTTTTGTTCTGTTTTTTTGAGAGAAAAGGTTTCACTCTGTAGCCCAGGCTGGTCTGGAGCTCGCTGTGTAGCAGTGCTCTTGTATACAGTGAGGATGGGTAGAGCCACCATACCTGGCATAATTTAACATTTAAAACTTATTTTAAGTGCATATATATCTTTTAATATCCAAGTATTTAAATTGGAGTACTAAAATGTCCTAAATGTCTTAAAAATTTCCCAGACTATGCTTATTTACAATAAAACGTGTTGAAGAAAAACTCATTGGAAATAAAATGTTTCTTGCTCAGGTTACAGGAGATACTAGATCTCCGATTTTGTCTTTAGACTGTGGGCAAGCTAAGTTTATCTTGGACGGTGTGGAAGGCACAGACAGGCAGCAAGAGAGGGGAATTCTGTGGCGTGAAATCTGCAGTGGCTTTGCTTCTCCACTGGTCTTTCTTTCTCGGATCTCTTCACTGTTTACATGCAGCTAGGAAAACTGTAATCATTTGTGTCATTCACTGCAAAAGTAGGAGATAGCTTTAATAATAATAATAATTATCTGTTTATTTTTTATCAGATAATGAAACTGCTGTTTACACGTTGATGCCAATGGTTATGGCTGATCAGCACAGGTAGGTGTGCACCCGTTTTTGGTTTGTGCTCTCAGGCTTTTCATGTGTTGAGTTTTGAACAGTGTTGTGTTTACTGTCATTCTGCGGCTAGAGAACTGTTGGAATTAACAACTGTTGGTAAAGAGCTCTTAACTTGATTTAATCTGTTTTAAAACGTTTTTATTATTTACATGTCAGCTCCTCTTTTTATCTTTTCTGGGGGATATAGGTCCGTTTCTGAACTCCTGTCAAATTCAAAATTTGATGTCAATTATGCGTTTGGACGTGTGAAGAGAAGCTTGCTCCACATTGCAGCAAAGTAAGCCTGCGATATTTGTCTCTAACTCTGGTCTAGAGCCGGATGTTAGCCTTGAATCTGTCCTAACAGCAGCTGGCAGCCAAGGGTGCTTTGCCTTCTTTAGCCCTTGGCATGTTGTGTATTCGCTCTGTAAATTGTTAGCTGTGATGTGGAATTTATGTCACATGTTTGTGTGATCATAGCTTGTTTTAGGTGAGGCATAGGGATTGTCTAGATGTGTGTAGAGTGTGCATTCACCAATATTTCCTTTGCCTTATCACTGTAAGGGATAAAAAATGGCGTGTCGGATGCCTGTGGACTTGGTGGCTTTATTCTTCTTACCAGGATGGGAGTATTGTTTTTATCCACTACTTGGCACCGACTGACTGATAGCTGTCTTTTTTTCAGGATTTAGGTGTCAGAAAGTCAAGAATATTGTATAGTTTCTTTCAGAACTAATGGTTTATTTTTCTTTATTTGAACTTTTACTCACAGTAGAATGTGACATCTTGAAGGTAGAGGATAATATTTGTTATGAGTGAATTGGGACCTTAAAAATGTGTTTGATTTTTTTTTTTAAATTTTGTCTAGAATGGCTGTTTTGAATGTATCTGAACTGTCTTTTAATATTGTTTTAGCTGTGGATCCGTGGAATGCCTGGTTCTTCTGTTAAAGAAAGGAGCAAATCCTAACTACCAAGATATTTCAGGCTGTACACCTCTCCATCTGGCTGCTAGAAATGGGTAAGCTTCCTGTTTCTAATGGTGCACCATCAGTCCTGACGAAATAGAAGGAGCTCATTCTTGATTTTCCTCTTCCCTGCATTTGTCTTGAAGAAAATTATAGAAATGATTATAACTATTGATAGTTTCTTTCTTTTTTTCTTTCTTTGGTTTCTCAAGACAGGGTTTCTCTGTAGCTTTGGAGCCTGTCCTGGAACTAGTTCTTGTAGACCTGGCTGGCCCTGCCTCTGCCTCCTGATTGCTGGGTTTAAAGTCGTGCACCACCACTGCCCAGCCTTATTTTTAGTTTCTTAAGGATTTACCTTTTCTCTTTAAAATTATTAAATTTGCAAATGATGACCATATTTAATAATTTATTGAATTTTCCTCTGATAGTTTTCATCTTGTAAATGGAAATTTATCATTACTTGGCTATAAAGACAGTCTATTTGGTGTTTTTCTTGTCTCTTTCCCTGTTAATCTTTCCATTCTCCTTGGCTTACTTGTAAAATTATTTAGTTACTTTTATTAGTGGAAATAAATTATTAATATATTACACAGTTTATAGTGCTGGAGAATGAATTGTTTAAGACTCATCTTTCTAGTGAAGGGTAGTTTTCAATACTAAAGCTAGTCTTCATTTTATTTATTTATTTATTTATTTGCTGACACTGCTGAAAATTGTCCAACTGCTGAGCTCTGTCCCCACCTGTTTCTCATTTAGCTGTTGTCTTAGTTGCTTTTCTTGTTGCCCTAATAAAGTGCTTGGACAAAAGCACTTTAAGGGAGCATGGGTTTGTTTCGCTCACAGCTTGGGGTTTTAGTTTATCATGGTGTGGAAGTCAAAGGTGGTGGTAGCTGGAAGGATCTATTCACCTCATCCATAGGCATGGAGGCAGGATTTCAGTCGCAGATGGTGCAGGACTTCCACAGCAATTAATGAATCAAGATAATCCCTGAAAGCATGCCTAGCAGCTTTGCAGCTGACTCTAGACCTCTTCAAGTTGACTGCTGAAATTAACCATCACAGCTGTGAGAACTAACACACTACTAGTATTTCCAAATGTGAAACCTTAAAGACGGCACCTTGTTGGCCTCTTCCTGATATTACTGATTAATATCATTGCAGTTGTGTGCTATTTTAAGCCCTACTATGCCTGTGTTTTCTTGTCTTTTTGTGCCATTTAGTTCAATAGGTGTTATGTCTCTTTGCCTTTATCCAATGTGCTGGTTGTTTTTTTGTCAACTTGACAGCTCGAGTCATTTGGAAAGAAGAGAACTTCAATTGAGAAAATGCTTCAAACAGATTGTCCTGTAGGCAAGTCTGTGTGGCATTTTTTTGATTAATGATCCCTGTAGGAGGATTCATCCCACTGCGGGCAGTGCCGCTGCTGGGCAGGTGATCCTGGGTTGTATGAGAAGCACTCCTCCATAGTCTTTGTTTCAGTTTCTGCCCTGAGTTCCTGCTTGGATTTCCCTCAGTGGTTGATTGTGACTGAGACATGTAATTCAAATAAACCCTTTCATCCCAAAACTGATCAGCATTTTAACACAGCAATAGAAAACAAACTAGAACACATCGCTACTTATTTGTTTATTATAATTTCTTTGGAGTAAAGAATGATAATAAAATAATGGAAATAAAATTTAAAATGAAAACAAGCAGTTTTTGATCTAGGCCTTTGTAAACGGGTTTTTCCTGATCACCCAGTCCCAAATAGCCCACTCAGGGACTGAATATGAATTATAAATGCTTGGCCAATAGCTCAGGCTTATTTCTAGCTAACTCTTACACTTAAATTCCCATATTTCTATTTTTGCTTTGTCATATGGCTCATGGCTTGCTACCTCATTTTCTGTATGTCCTGTTTGCTCAGTACCTGGCTGGCATCTCCTCTGACTCCACTCTTCTTTTTCCCATCCATTCTCAGTTTGGCTTTTCCACCTAACTTCTGCCCAGCTACTGGCCTGTCAGCTTTTTATTAACAAATGTGAGTAATACATATTCATAGTGTAGAATAGA